>BEXV01000720.1:145617-160715 GCA_003118195.1 Hemicentrotus pulcherrimus
AAAAATAAGCAAGTTCATAGTTATTCCACACGACAGGCGCAAGCATATCACTTACCTCTTGTTAGAACGCAATTTGCCCTTACTACTTTGGGGTCCACTGGACCTAGGTTTTGGAATTCCCTTGAACCAAGAATAGCGCAATCGGTCAGTATTTATGTATTTAAGCGCAAACTGAAGTTACTGTATTTGAGTCGATATCGTCTAGATTTATAGTTGTGATCAATATTTAAGAAATGTATTTGCTATTTAGGTCAGCATAATTCTACTCCCGTTTCTCACATCTATTCATCTGTCTGTCTTGTTCAGTTTTTGTCTGTGTTTCAGTCCTGTTGCTCGTAGTATATTCCTGTTCCAGTTGTTTATATCCATTATTTAGTAGTCAGTAGATTTTATTGTACTTATTTATGTTTAATATTTTCTCAGTTGTTTAGTTAGTTTAGTTTTCTAAGCATTTAAATGAACGCATTATTTTTTATTTGACGAGTTTGTTCATGAGGGACCTTAAATCCACAAGCCTTGCTTTCAACCAAGGTCACCTCATCTTTCTATTGTAACGCCATTTTCTGTTCACTCTTTTACATTCATGTCATATTTGTAATGTGTGTTATGAAAGAAAGATAAAATAAAACCTGAAACTTGAACTTGAAACTTGAAATTTAATGCACACTTTGTGAAGTGCGTCAATACAAAAATTTCGTTCACCTGTAATGAATAATTTTATTTCAATAGTCAGAATTTAAAAAAATGTATATATAACGTGTTGTTAGGTAAGGCGAGCCATAATATTCGTCCTACCTTGTTACAACTAATGCACGCAGTTTGCATTTTGACTATTTGAAATACGATTATTGATGAGTGAAATAATTCGTATCGAGGTACTCCAAAAAGCCTTGTTCGGATGATGGCAATTTACTCTGGGGTAAATGTCGTGTTAAGAGCAAGTCGGGGGTGAATATGGTGAGGTAGGTGTAAGGTCGTAATCGTGACCGTCCGTCTGAACGATGGTCGTGTTAGCTATGACTACCTTTACCCCGACATATTTACTCCGTTGGTGTTGAACGGACGTGAACGGACGTGAAATTAACACCAAGGGTGTTGGTTTTTTCTATTCCGTGCTGGTGTTAGAAATGTAATACCCTGGTTTTTGCAGTGTATCCCAAAAACAGTATCAAGTATCAGAATTAACTCTTCCAACGGGTCTATGTAAAATCTGAATTGGGTGTAATATTTTGGCATAAAAATGTCTACAAATTTTGACTTTGCACCAAAAATGAGGTGTAAAATGTGTCAAAAAATGTCCTCTCCGAAACCAGCGTTATAATTTTAAGTAAGATCGCACTCAATAAATGATTTTTTCCTCCTTGAAAAGAGTCACTAATATCCTACAAAATTATGATATTAACTTTTCCCACACTTACTCAGTTTTTGGTCAATGCGCGTTTCAAATTTGTTTGTCAGGGGTGTGTCAAAAAGTGTCCTCTCCGAAAAGGTGTCATTTTTTTATCAGCACTCCTTCAAGAAGAGCCACATTTTGAAACCAACTTTTATTATTAGTTGACGTAACATTGTTGTATATGTGCAATAGATATACATATATATATATATATATATATATATATATATATATATTTGTTAATATTTACACTTCTTTTGAAATATGGACCTTGTAGCAGATTAGCCCTGTGCTAAACAAGTTATCCAATATAGTCTACTACAAAATATCCTCTCCGACCTATAATCAGTAGAGTAATAAATAACTGTAATAACAGTCTACAAAGTGCATGGATTTACAAAAACTAGCCTAATTTTGATTCATCATGAGGTAGGTATTACAATCTAACATCTTCCTGTTATTTAATGGGAGGTTTTCAATTCTATCCTTTTACAATCTACTTTCACCCCCTATAATTCCATGATGTAATGTATATCTGGACGAATTAAACTTTCCATCCATTTAATTGCATTTATTGTGTGTGTTTATACCTTTCCACGTTATCAGTACTGTTAATCAACTAAACTATGATGAAATGATACTATTACTACCATTTATATACATAGTCTCTTTGGTTTCGGAGAGGACAGTAGTTTTTTGACAAACATGTATTTACATACTTCCATCAAAAGTCTTCATATTCAGGTTAATCACATAGAACAAGTGGGTAATTTTTTGCTGTTATACTGCTGGGTGCTGGGATGCTTTGTCTTAGTCCTACACATTTCTGGTGCTAGAGATTTCGTGGTGGAAGAGATTGATACATCAAGTGAAGATGCAGTAAAATCTGGTCCACTTTACATCATCAAGTTCATGAATAATAATAATAATAATATACCGTTCTTATAGCGCATATCACAATATGTCTCTATGCGCTGTAAGAAATAGTAAAAAGTAAATGTGGATACAGTAACATAAGAAGCGTGAGATGTGCTCAACATATTTTCTCTTAATGCTAAATATATTACTCATTGCGGATATAGTATCGAAAATAACATCGCTTGCTTACAGTAGTTACTATCACCAGACGAAGTGTTGCAGATGCGCACGAAACGTCGTGAACTTTTAGATTCCTTATTGACCACATTGCGAGACAAACGAATATCACTAGCGATATTATTTTCGATACTTTCTCTTGTTAACATTGGAAAGTATTTTTGAATTTAGAAGGCCTGTAACCGCTCATCAGATCGGGGGATGATAGTTAGCCAATTAGGTGAGACCGGATAATAAGCTCCAATCGCCGATCAATAGAAATGATCGGAAAACATCGGTAGATTTTTTTTGGTAATTTTCTTTTAAATGCCGAAAAATCCTAAGTTTTGGGGCTATCAAATGCTTTAAAAAAATGTATAGCTGGGATTATTTTGTCATTGGGAGTTGTTCTAGACCATGTTTGATGATATTTAGTGCCTTTTCATGACTTTGAAATTAATAATATTGGTCTAAGAGAAGAGGCAAAATAGGCCTTACCCTCATTGTACAGTAAAGGTTTTGTTATTGAATTAAAAAATCTTTCCAATGAAAGCTTGGTGCATGAGTCATGTTCAAATTCACCCGGTACATCAAATTTTAAAGAAAATGGCTGCACCCAGCCGATCATGTCATGCTAAAAGGCATTACATCATGTCAAGAAATATTAATTTATATATCTCTTTGTACACGTTCGTAGATTTATTGTACATCAACAAAATCACCTCATACAATGATTGCAATGGACTTTCAGTAAGTCCTCTGTTGCATTAAGAGAAAACTACTTTGAAGAGAACATTGTAGGCATTGTATAATGTATCGCATATCTGTCAGTCTAGATGTTTAGTTGGTAGAGTCATATGAGGGGCGTGCCCAAAACTTATGTTCATGAAACATAAAAGTTCTGTATTAGATTCTACATAAGTTGCACACATATTGTTGTGTTTATAAGGAAAGATGGATTACGAGCACAAACCAATTATGTCAGCAAATAATGTCCTCTCCGAATGTTAGTGTAAAGCATGTAAAACACTGGTATATTGTTAACTATTTCTAAAAACCTGTAACTTTAGAATCACAGTATTGTCCAGGTACCTTCTGACAATATTTTGTTCAATGTGAATCAAATTTGTAGTACTGGTAAGTCTTAAAGTAAGGGAGAAGATAATTTATCTATAATGGGTGAGTGGAGATCTACATGCAGATCATAAATGGGCGCTAACAGGCATAAAATATGTTCTAATAAACCTTACATTTTTCCGGTTTCATTTATGCCATGAAATAATGAATCATAATTGTATCAGGTAGTTTCAGCTGCATGTCAAAAATAATGTCCTCTCCGAACTAAAAATTGTCCTCTCCGAACATATCTCAAGAACCAGTTATCTTTTTATTCTGGAAGTTAGTCATGCACAGGGGCGTCGCCAAAGGGGGGGGGGGGGGGATGCGACACCCCCCCCCCCCCCCCCCNCTAAATTCAGACAAATAGTGCTTATTAAGCGTCGAAAACAGTACAACGAATCGTTTTCTTTCTCTAATAATTCAATGATTAATCGTTTGCTTTCTCTCATAATTTAAGGAAACGAAAAGTTTCCGGGCTTTGCGCGGGAGGAGGGAAACGGAATTCAAACAAGTTAGGGTTAAGAGTCGCGAACGGTACAACAAATCGTTTGCTTTCTCTCATAATCTAAGGAAACGTCAAAGCTTCCGTGCTTCGCGCGAGAGGGGGAAACTAAATTCAGACAAATAGTGCTTATTAAGCGTCGAAAACAGTACAACGAATCGTTTTCTTTCTCTAATAATTCAATGATTAATCGTTTGCTTTCTCTCATAATTTAAGGAAACGAAAAGTTTCCGGGCTTTGCGCGGGAGGAGGGAAACGGAATTCAAACAAGTTAGGGTTAAGAGTCGCGAACGGTACAACAAATCGTTTGCTTTCTCTCATAATCTAAGGAAACGTCAAAGCTTCCGTGCTTCGCGCGAGAGGGGGAAACTAAATTCAGACAAATAGTGCTTATTAAGCGTCGAAAACAGTACAACGAATCGTTTTCTTTCTCTAATAATTCAATGATTAATCGTTTGCTTTCTCTCATAATTTAAGGAAACGAAAAGTTTCCGGGCTTTGCGCGGGAGGAGGGAAACGGAATTCAAACAAGTTAGGGTTAAGAGTCGCGAACGGTACAACAAATCGTTTGCTTTCTCTCATAATCTAAGGAAACGTCAAAGCTTCCGTGCTTCGCGCGAGAGGGGGAAACTAAATTCAGACAAATAGTGCTTATTAAGCGTCGAAAACAGTACAACGAATCGTTTTCTTTCTCTAATAATTCAATGATTAATCGTTTGCTTTCTCTCATAATTTAAGGAAACGAAAAGTTTCCGGGCTTTGCGCGGGAGGAGGGAAACGGAATTCAAACAAGTTAGGGTTAAGAGTCGCGAACGGTACAACAAATCGTTTGCTTTCTCTCATAATCTAAGGAAACGTCAAAGCTTCCGTGCTTCGCGCGAGAGGGGGAAACTAAATTCAGACAAATAGTGCTTATTAAGCGTCGAAAACAGTACAACGAATCGTTTTCTTTCTCTAATAATTCAATGAATAATCGTTTGCTTTCTCTCATAATTTAAGGAAACGAAAAGTTTCCGGGCTTTGCGCGGGAGGAGGGAAACAGAATTCAGACAAGTTAGGGTTAAGAGTCGCGAACGGTACAACAAATCGTTTGCTTTCTCTCATAATCTAAGGAAACGTCAAAGCTTCCGTGCTTCGCGCGGGAGGAGGGAAACTGAATTCAGACAAGTTAGAGTTAAGAGTCACGAATGGTTCAACGAATCGTCTGCTTTCTCTGATAATTTAAGGAAACTTCAAAGCTTCCGCGCTTCGCGCAAGAAGGGGAAAACTTCATTCAAAAAAGGATTAAGAGTCGAGCACGGTTCAACGAATCGTCTACTTTTTCTAATAATTGAAGGAAACGTCAAAGCTTCCGGGCTTTGCGTGAGAGGGGGAACTAAATTCAGACAAATAGGGCTTATTAAGCGTCGAAAACGGTACAACGAATCGTTTTCTTTCTCTAATAATTCAATGATTAATCGTTTGCTTTCTCTCATAATTTAAGGAAACGTCAAAACTTCCGCACTTCGCGCGGGAGGGGAGAACTGAATTTGGACAAGGATTAAGAGTCGAGACCAATACACCGAATCGTCTGCTTTTTCTCATAATCTAATGAAACGTCAAAGCTTCCGCGCTTCGCGCAGTAGGAGGAGAAACTGAATTCAGACAAGAAATAAGAGTCGAGCACGGTTTAAGAATCGCCTACTTTCTTTACTCATTTAATGAAACGCCAAAACTTCCACGCGAAGAAGGGGGAGAACTAAATTCAGATAGGGATTAAGAGTCGAGAACAGTACACCGAATCGTCTGCTTTTTCTCATAATTTAATGAAACGTCCAAACTTTTCGCGCTTCGCGCGGGAGGGGGGAAACTTCATTCAGACAAGGATTAACAGTCGAGAACGGTAGAATAAATCGTCTTCTTTCCTCATAATTCAATGAATCGTCTAAGCTTTCGCGCTTTGCGCGGGAGACTAATCACCCACACCTCCCTAATGAGCGGGCTTTGCGCGCTCTTTAAGTGAATCGCTTGCTCAATGAGATCCTAGCTCCGCACCTGCATTTAAATATATAGATATAAGTATGATGCTGACTAAGTTGACGAAATAATTCGGATATTTATGTCGTCGAGGAAAATGATCATTTGAGCATACGCAAGCACTACAGATAGTCCTTATGAAAAACAATTTAGCCTTCGGCCCCGGGTTTATAGCGTTAAATTTGTAGATATTAGGAAATCTAATTTTGTCGGTAATTGGTGGCTAGTTTTGTCGGTAATCGTTAACCTCTACACCCCCAGTGAAAAAGGTCTAGCGACGCCCCTGGTCATGCAAAAGCACACTTGCTATGTGTATATGTGTGGTACAGAATATAGGATCAAATTGCTCTGTGTTTTTTTAAATCAGTAACTTCATGCTGTCAGTCCATCATTTTGTGGTATGAAAAGATGCAAAATTGAATTTTACATGAATAAAACAATTTTGCACTTGAAAAATTGAGTTGTATTCTGATTCAAAGTAAGTCCAGTTGACTCATTTATAACATTTGATTGTATTAGTATATTACATGGGTGATTGTGAACAATCATAGACTTATCTAAACAATGGTATCATGTAATTTTGAAGCAACAATATTATTAACAAAGTCCCGAATCCACTGTTGTTAGTTTCAAAGCTATAACCCAGTCTCTGCTGAGGCGGATGCTACTAATAAATATTGTATTACTCGATTTGTTTTCTTGTCATTTTTACAGCAATCTAATTTGAATTCAACATTTACCTAAAAAACAATACAAACTGTATTCTATTTTGCAGCCAGAACTTTCGAGGTAAAAGAACTCATCAAGTAAATAGGTATATGTTATCCCTCCCTCTCAAATAACATTGAAGAAAGTATTGATATTTCTTCCTCGTTCTTGTTTGTACAACAAACTATACATGTGAAGAAAAAAAATAACTTTTCTATGGAACGCAAACTCTCCTTATTCATTTACAAGATAGAATTCATTTTAAACGTACTAGTTTATGATTTATACACTTGCCCATGATACTGGAATAAATCTATATCATCTCTTTTCATAAAATGATTGCGACAGCATGATTTACTCTTGATAGATAAAGTTTATATCTTCCCAGAACTGTTATGACCTATCTTTATTTTTTTTATCTTGATAAGTCTTTATGGTCAATAAAGTTCTGATAATATGTCAACTTTATCTATCAAGAAATAAGTCATATTGTCACAGCCGCTTCGACACGTCACTTATGTCCTTTGGTTAGGCATTAATCTACATTTGCCACTCCATCCCCAGGAGAGGAATATGCACATGTTAGGATAACGAAATATTGCCATATGCCCTAACGGTGACCATCTGATGGGAATACGCCCCAGAGAGTAGAGATGGTGCATATTGTCCGTGAATTAATCTGATGACCGGGGTAATAATGTATGTAAAACGGTTAGAGACGGCATTTCATATAAGCGCTATTCAAATCCAGATTATTATTGAAATTACCTTAGGTTGAATATTCAAAGGACTTTGCGTTCGAGTTATAATTACTAACCCAAAACATTTCTTTCATTTGGAGTAGGTCTATAGTTATTTTCATCACCAGAAGCAGAAAAACAATATTATATTAAAGACACAATAAATTTCTGTGTTGAAATGAATGTTAACTAATTATGCAAGATACATTACCGCAGTAAGCAACACCAAAGAAAAACATTTACTGAATAAATGAGATCTAAATAACTTTTCACATAATAAATAAATTACAATCGAGGAAGATGTTCAACAACTCCTCGACAAACAATAAAAGAATCACTTTGATAGGTCAGATTTGGCTGAGCTTTTAAGAAATACAAGATTTTGAGAATCGTTAACTTCTAATTTGAAGATATTTTTGAAATATTGATATATTGCATCATGGTAGGCGTACTTTCAGAGTAGGTTATATGAACACAAGGCAGAGTCAGATATCTGCGCTATACACGAAGCCATTGTATCTTTAAAAAATGAATCTCTTTCACATTTAAAAGGGTCTGATTGTTCCTAAAAGTTTTACTACATTAATTTAGCTCGGAGGCGTGAGCTATTCAGTTAACATGATTATTAATCCAACATGGCTACTTTTTAATTTTACTGCTTTAGATTTCTTCCTTCGACTGTGCAAACGATTTAGTGCCCACATTACCTTAGCTAATTAAAGGGCACGTGAGTAATTATCCTTCATCTGGATGATATGTTTTTTCTGCCAATAAATAAGAAGAAAAATAAGCAAGCATAACGTATTGTCGTCACCAAGTAAAACCTTTTGTTTTGTGATTTAACTTTGTAAACTTCATGCAATGCAGCCATTTGTCTGCCATGTGGATTTTTAAATTAAATTTATCGAGAAAAAAAAAGCTTTAAAAGACTGGGTTCCGCATTGCGAATGACCTGTAGTCTATCACCATAGCTGAAAGGTGAAGGATATTCCACACGATAGAACACGATCACAAGGTAACCATGTATTGAAGATGTGAGAGCGAGTGAGTTGATTGCCCATTATTTCTTATATACACTACGCTTTAACAGCATTCACATTATATCATATCTCTCTATTTTCTGGAGCAAAGAAAACAACCGATTCCTTGGATCAGTTGTGTAAAGACATGTGCCCATTGTGTAAAGTAAATAATTTATAAACAGTTCAATGCTAATGGCGTCTTTGCCACTTCCAAGTGGAATTCCAGATTTTAATTCACGAACCGGCCTTATTAATAATACAACAATCACATCATGCAAATAAACAGTTAGAATGCAAAGACAGTTCTTTTAGACATTCGACCTCGTAGTCATGATTAACATATATTAATCGAAATTGCTTGTATCTTTGCAGCATATTTGGTACGACAAGCACAATCATGACAACTTTAAATGATTATATCCCGTTCTGTACATTGGTCAATGGATGGCAATGTACATTTTCAGATATATTTGTTCACCATCATATAAAACATATATATCTAATTCTTTTACGTAAAAGGCTTTAGACCTTATGATGACATTCTCAATAATGTGCAGCAGATTTATTTCGCAGGATGTGAAAAGATCTCCCTTTACCCCAAGATCTTTCCAAATATATTTCAACGTCAATCACAATTAATGTTTAACAAATGTTGGCTTAACTTGTACGCTATGTTATATACATGTGCCTTTTGTGCGGCAAGATTGGAGAAACGGTTTCCATTTTCTTATATATCCAGCAGACCAACACTCCAGAGCGTTTCTTTTATCATGTATAGTCTATATAAAGATCTACTCTTTCTCATGTTTCAATTGAAATTCATAATACACTATTTCCCGTTGCTCCAATCATGCCAATTTAGAGATTATAGAGAATATTCTCGATATGTATAGCAAATCGTCAATCCTACTGTAGATAAGCTCCCACTAAAACAGTGACAGAAGCTCCTTGCATCATTTACCAACGCCTAAATATATACATCATTCGTCTAGCTGTTTGGGCTACTTCCACCAACAATCATGGTAATAGTGCTCTAACTCATTTCTAGACACAAAACCAAGCTTATCGAATCGTTAGGCTGTCAAATACCACCAAGCGAAAACGACAGACCAGTATTTTCATTTTTCTTTGCCGTCAACGCTCCTTTAGTAAATAATTTGTATTCATCAACAACAACAAAAAACAAAAAATTGAGAGCCGGTATAAGACAGTGTTATCTGTTTAACACTACATTTGCTTCCAAATGATATGCTTATTTAAAACTCAAAATTACTTGACTCAACGGATGCTTATACTCTTATTTTTTCAAAACTCTTCAAAGAAACCATTTCTTTTCTCAAGCAACCCTTCAGATGTTAGAAGGCTTACTCCCTACCGGGCATTGATACACATTGTTTGTGCATCAACTTCATCGGCATTTACAATGTTAACCTATACGTTGAATCAGCTGTCAGGGAACTGTACTTGATTAGATAAAGCATCATATCGACGACAGCTTGCTGGCCTATTGTGGGAAATTTCTTAGATTAGTAATTAAATTGATAATCTGAAAGGAACTCATTTGATAACCCATTCTTAATAGCATCCAAGCGTGAACACATACCACACAAAAATCATACCAAGTGATTCGGGATAAAACACGCTTTCATATGATGTATAACAATTCACTGTTCATAGATGACTTTTAAAATAATTAGCAATTTTCTAGATGTAAGCTTTTTTTTGACCCACACGGTATACACTCTCCCAGTTGGTAATATTCTTAGATACCATTGTATCAATTACCATCTTTATGCAGATGACACCCAATTGTATACTTCATTCAATCCCAAAATCCCAGGAGACTTAGTTGTTGCTTTGTTTAGACTTCAAAATTGCATTTCAGATATTGGAAATTGGATGTTAGTTAATAAATTGAAGTTGAATGACTCAAAGACAGAATTCTTTGTGGTAGCCTCACCTCACAGTTTACGCAATTTACTAGATCTTAAGCTAAAAGTTGGTGATATATTCATAAGCCCTTCAATCACTGTTAAGAATCTAGGTGTGCTCTTGGATAGAGACATGTCAATGTCAGATCGCGTCTCTCAAATATGTACTACTGCAACTTTTCATTTGAGGAACATTTCTCGAAACATTAATCAATCCGCCTGTAACAACGCAATTCGTTCTCTAGTTCTGTCTCGTTTAGATTACTGCAATGGCCTTCTTTCCACTATCCCTGTTAGTCAATTAGATCGTATCCAACGACTTAAAATTGGGCAGCCCGGCTAATTTATCAGGTTACGAGATCTCACTTCCCTAAACCATTACTTGACTCGTTGCACTGGCTTCCTGTAAGACATCGTATAGTTTTTAATTATTATTTTTAGTTTATAAATCCCTTAATAAACAGACACCTCAATACCTACGTGATTGTGTGACCGTATACAGCCCTACCAGGAATCTACGAGCCTCCAGCGACCCACTCCGTCTTACATAACATCACAGCTGGAGATAGGACTTTTACTATAACTGCATCTAAATATTGGAATAGGTTACCTCTAACACTCAGACAATCACCATCTGTCTCTTCATTCAGAGAGGGACTTAAAACATTTATTTTTTGTAATCCAGATTTTAAGGATTATGTAAGTTTCATTTTTTTTGTATGATTCTTCTTGTTGTAAGCGATTTGGGCCACTTTGGGAAAAGCGCAATTATAATAATAATTTGACGGATCATGAAATGATCACTCACGCCTTTAAACTGGATTGATATTCAAAAATCCTATTCATTTCCGTCATTTTTACAATCCCTTTACTGGTTGGTCTGTCTTCGTATACGCGCAGAATAGTACATGTTGGCGGGGGTTTAGGGTGACGGTAACTCCGGGACAAGATACCCATCCTTACTTATTTGGCTAGTGATTGGACTGCTTTGGAGGTGACTTAGAACTTTCTTAGAGGAGATATATGTGAGATGGTCTTGTTCGGGGATCAGATAGTCTTCGGATGCGTCAGGTCTTGCACGGTTTATCGAGGATGCAAGATAAGAGGTCTGGCCGTAATGAGCCTCGGAATAGAAGTCTTCTGGAGCTGATCTCTCTGGCGTTTCACCTGTGGAATAGGTGATCGCTGCATGCTCTTGTTTAGGATGTCTTCGTGGAGCCTTCGACGTTTTGCGTGGTCTGGGTGTTCCTTGGATTAAACTTGATGCAACAGGAGTTTGTTCATAATGCGCCTCGGAATAGAGGTTTTCTGGAGCTGATCTCTCTGGTGGTTCACCTGTGGCATAAGTGATCGCTGCATGCTCTCGTTCGGGAGGTCTTGATGGCGCCTTTGGCGTTTTGCGGGGTCTGGGTGTTCCTCGGTTTGAACTTGATACAACAAGAGTTTGTTCATAATGAGCCTCGTTGTATAATTCTTCTGCGGCCTCAGCACATGAACTCTCCTGCGTTTCAATGATCGCATGCTCTCCACTGGGAGGTTTTGGCAGAATTAGTGGAGTCTTCGACGCGTGGGGACTAAGACCTTGTTTGACTCTTTGATCCTGATGAAGAATCTCCTGGTTGCTGTGCGTGTTTATTCGAACATTATACATGTGAACGTCAATAGGCAAAGGAACTTCGGAAACAAGGCAACCATCTTTTACTTCTCCCTTGTTAAGTTTGGTATCGTCGATATGATTAGAGGTGTGATTGTCGAATGACGCATCTAAATGACCACTCATTGTGGCTTCATTTTGAGTATGGCCAAATAACTCAATGGTTGCATCAGATCTATCATTGTTCACAATGGAGGAAATGCATGTTTCGGGATAGTGTTGCTCTGGATCAAAGACTTCTCTTGAACTTGTACGGTAGTCATTTGCAGGAGGTTCTGCCACATTCAGAGGGTTGTCAACAACCTCATACTTTTCACAGTTCACAATGCCTTTATTATTTTCCTGATGAATAGCCTCTGTAATGCCTGAACTATGTATTACAGCGCAATAATTCATGGCAGAAAAGCGAGGGGAAATCAGAGGTGTCGACTTTCCCCCAATCTCACTTCCTGAATTCATACTGGATTTCAGGTGAGTATCTTTATTCTGGAAGCCTACGTAGTCATACTCATCGTCCGTCAATTGACCTTCTAAATCTAACCGATTACTTCCAGTGCCTATCATTTGATCAGGGTATTGGTATTCAGCTTCTGGCTCATGTATTATTTCATTCGAACTCTGTGCAGTCCACGGTGCAATAGAGTTGTTGACGCAGTGTGTCTCTACACGTACGTCCGTTGTGTGGACGCTAGGTGGCGCCTTGCAGGCCTGTCTGGATGGTGTCTGTGTCGGAGATCTTGGTTCAGAGGAGACTGGTATTATCTCTCGAGCATGCCTTGAGGCCGTGCCACGTTCAATGTTGCAGCGATAACTCTTCCTCTGAAAACTCATCCAATACCGTACCATAAAACTAGAATGGCTACTTCTGCTTAGTATACCTTTGGGGATAGGCGATTTGATCACTTTAATTCGCAGAAGAATAATGAATATGACAACGAAGATCACTATGATGATGAGAATTGTTATGGTTATGGAAATGGCTATGGTGCTCTTCCTTCCACTCCCATCTGTAAGAAAGTAAAATATGCATTGAAAGAAAGAGAACTTAATCAACAAAAATAGACGTCATTGTATTATTCGTTGCATTTAACTTTATTTCATCAGCATCACCTTTAAGTTGCAGCCCTAGCTGTAGTATGTTCCATAAAGCATCATGGATTATTGTTATTATCATTATTAATAGTAGTAGAAGTAAAAGTAGTAGTAGTAGTAGTAGTAGTAGTGGTAGTAGAGTAGTAGCAGTAATAGTAGTAGTAGTAGCGTGATCATTGTTATTACTCTTAAAGAGTCGAAATGAGGAGAAAATGCAATTTTTGAATGATCAAGCGGGAAGGAATACAAAAAATGAGTTTGAATTTACATAAGATAAACTGTTGACGTTCACAAATTATGAATAGATATTATTTAACTATCATGAAT
Source organism: Hemicentrotus pulcherrimus (assembly GCA_003118195.1). Classification (NCBI taxonomy): domain Eukaryota; kingdom Metazoa; phylum Echinodermata; class Echinoidea; order Camarodonta; family Strongylocentrotidae; genus Hemicentrotus; species Hemicentrotus pulcherrimus. Next base: position 159,196 of record BEXV01000720.1, read on the forward strand.
TGTTATTAGAGTCAACGGTTATTCGAAATGGATAATGTGGAAATTTAAATGACAAAGCTACTTTAAACATTTTATTGGGGGGGGGGAACAGTTTACAGTGCATGTAATATATTCATTTGTCTCCATTATTTAGGCAAATTTAAGGACGGAAAATAAATACAGAGCAAACCCGTCATAAAAGAAGTAAAAACCTATATGGCTACAAAGCACGTTTGAATCTTTGCAAGTTTTTAAATACTTCCAGAACAAATCTACCAAACAGATATAAAATGGTTGATTTCATTATAAATAGATTTACTTATGTACAAACTCCGACAACAGTGGTCAATCTTTGATTTATTCTATTTATGCCATGATATGATGATAAATAATTTATTTCTATTCTAAGTTCAATTCATTGAAATTCAATATCCGCGCTATCATTTTCCATTGGCTTTGTAAACTATTGGTAATTAGAGAGTTATCAGCCTTTTTAAGAGATTAGATTATGACAAATGGTAATTGCCGCTACTCACCACTTACATTCTCTGGTTCGGAACAAGAAACATTTGATTTGCTAACAGTCTTCACTGTAAAAGGAAAGGTAAAAATGTGGAATATAATAATATTAATGATCATAACAATGGATATATATTTTTAGTTTCAATTTTATTCAATAACTTCGATACTGCAATATGGAAGGGCGCTATTGGCAATTTTTATATTAAAAATTTAACACCTTAACATCAGGTAAAAGGCCAAGTCCACTTCCAAAAAGAATACTTTCAATAGAAAAATCAGACAAACCAATCAATTTTGTGTATGTGAAGAAGTATGAAAAAAGTATGGAACAATGAAATTCATCTTCGAACGAGCTTTGACGAATATTTTACCGTGGACCATTAAACATCCTTTCCAGAATGAGTTATTTATATTGTGCCACGATTGTGAAGATTTTAAAGTTCTTCTCAATGCGAGAACGCGTATGTTTGTCATACCAAATTGTTATAGCATACAAAAACTACATCAGGCGGCAGTTCAGAAAGTGGTATTGGAGGAAAGTTTAAGACGTGATATGTGGTAAGATAGGGAAATAGAGTGTAACGCATTTATAAAGAAGAAGAAGAAAAAAAAGGAGAAATTTGAAGAACGAATGGGAGAGGGTGTGGAGAGATAAAAAGCCACAAAGTCAAGAAACGCAGTATCAGATGGAAAGGATGCGTTTGATAGATGTGAAGAGAGGAAGAAAAGAAGTTTAGAATCATGAAGAAAAAAGAAAAAATTAAATAAGTGACATATAGTGATTGATCACCAGCTGACGACAACCTGAAACAACAATACGGTAGGTTTAATGATCGTAAAACCTTATCACGCGTTCATTATATCAACTAATTGGTACTTAAATTATTGGAATGTATCGCCTCTTATCAACAAAGGCGTAGACAGGGGCACAGGGGACATGCCCCTTCCGCTCTTCATCCACGGCGTTAACCCTATCTTAACTGGGCTATTTCAGACGAGGTTTTTACTGGGGGGGGGGG
>BEXV01000720.1:160763-171460 GCA_003118195.1 Hemicentrotus pulcherrimus
ACATGCCAAGTGAAGTGTAAAGAATACTATGGTAATTTCAAATTTTTGAAAAATTCACTCATTTGCATATGTAGGGTAATTTATGCAAATAAGGTCATACAATTCACATTTTGCCCATTAATCATACATTATTCATATATATACATTCTTTTTCACTACATAATTGGTTAGACCATTTGGAATAATAGTACAACACAAAAATTTGGAAGAGCCAGGTTATTCCTTATGTTATCTCTTGTTTTAATAATTTCTTATGTATTTCATTGTTATTTTAACTTATGTATTTTATTTTTTTATTTTTTTTATTTCATTTATATCCAAAATTCAACTATATTGACCCCAAAACCCCCTTTTGTTCTACAGGTCTGGCTACACCACTGCTTACCTCTATACACCGAAGCACTTGTAAAGCCACCGCAACGATGTGGTGATTTGCCAGGGCAGGGTAAGCCACAGTATTCATTTGGTAAGACAGGTTTGGTGCATGAATGTAGACAGGAGCAAGAGCATGTGGAACGGTTGTATAGTGACGCGATTGAAAATCCGTTATCCCAGCATGCACTGGTGCAAGAAGCGGGACTGTTCTCATCATATGCCGTGTTTACTGTGTAGTCAAACTCCAGGCACGATTGAGCAAAACATCCAATGTATTCGATATCTAATATACAGAAATATAAAAGCAAAACAATACATTTTAGTATTAAATGGCCTGAACATACAAGCTTAAGTTTATGTTCGTGTTTATTTGAGTTCGTTGTTAACAACTTTTTAATCCTCTTGGTTACTCATTTTGTATGTCAAAAGTTATCTTTGTGAGATTTTCGATTATTAAAGCCCCACTACCCTATTTGTAGCTACTTGCTCCCTCTATATAGAAAACTTCCCAAATCGGTGCCTGTTGGTCCCCCATGATCCTTTTTTTTCTTATGTTAGTTGAGAGCTGAGTTAATGAGAAAACGACCTGTCAGTGACCTCGCTGTGTGTCTAATCCCTTCTGGCCCAGTGTTGACGGTCTTTAAGCCACCGAATTCTTCCTTCGACCGAATTGTCACTTATGCCCCATGTCTTCTACATACTTTCAAACATAATGATGCTATTATTTGACTATGAAAACTTGCAACTTGACGTTTATTGTTCCAAACTAAGTCTGACAACAACAATAATAATAATGATACTACTACTACTAATAATAATAATAATTAAACAGTTTTGTACAGCGCATAATACATCTACTTGAATGTCTGTATGCGCTTTACAGAAACGAATACAGGACTGGAAATGGTGTACTTCATTCTTAATTAGTAAGCATGAGAAGAAAGGAACAATTTCTATAAGACAGATAGTATATTTTACGTGCGATAAGTTACCGATATGAATTGTCACAGATTAGTAATGACAGAAAAACATTTGGATGAAAAGATTATTTTTTAATAGCTAGATTAACTGATATTAATGACCAAGAAAGGAAACCTGTAATAAAAGTAAGATGGTAAAAAAATGAAAAAATGACAGACATAATCAAAGGGTATTTTGATATGATAATGTCATACAAAGCAAGGCAGGGGCGGCCGAGCGACTTCCAAAGTGGGGAGGCACCGAGAAAAAGGAGCACTTTCTGGAGAGAAAAAAGGGCACCTAAAAAGGGAAATCTCAAAGCAATAATATACAATCTTTTAGAAATAGGTATATACCCCTATATTGTGATTACATTATCAGGGATGATTTCAATATTTGTTTCACTTTATACAGCATACAAGATATTGCTTAAGCATCATGCTTTGCAGTCGGGTGTGATGGTCTGAAAAATTATTTGCGAGCGAGCGAAGCGAGCAAGTAAATTGTTTAATATTTGTGAGATCAGTGTGAAAAATTACATCTTATAAAGAGGGGAAAAAACAATCCTGGTGGGGTTATAAGCACATTCTCATAACGGAAGACTGAATAGACCTTTGATAGATAACATAAGTATATCATCTATAGATGTGTGTGAGCATAGCGAGCGAGCTTTGGGAGAAATCGCCCTTAGTCGCTTGAAATTTGGGGCGCGTTTAATGATGAGAGGAAAAGGGGACACTTATCTAAAAAAGAAAAGGAGCATATGTCAAAGTACAAAGAGGAAAAGGGGCACTTATTAGAAATGAAAAGGGGCACATGTGAAATCTAAGGTGCGCTTATCCCAGTTAAAATGGGGGTAGTTATAAAAAGGGGTAGGGGCGCTAATTACAAAGGAAAAGAGGCACTTGTCAAAGTAAAATAGGCACCTCTCATATTTGAATAGGGCAATTATCAGAGGTGAAGGGGGCACTAATCAAAAGTGAAAAGAGGCACTTCTCGTACCTGAAAAGGGGCACTTACTAGAGATTGGAAATTGGACACGTATTGCAAAGGAAAAAGGGAACGTCAAAGGAAAAGGGGCGCGTGTACAAATAAAAGGGGCACTTATCAGAGTTGAAAAGGGGCACTATTCATATGTAATAAGGGGCACTTTTCACAAAGTTAAAGGGGCACTTTTCCTATGTAAAAAGCGGCACTTCTCGGGTGCTTGGAAAAGTGGGGGCACTGGGCCCCCCTGCCCCCCTCCCCCCTCCCTCGGGGGGGGGGGCGCCTCTGCAGCAAGGGGAAAGTTTAATACCAGAATCACACTATATTGGTAGAAACATCTCTGGAATATTATAATTTAATAAAATATATTTGCTCCTGCAAAGTTACCTTGAATAATACACAACATACCCTTTTCAGGTTCGGTTGGAGTAGGGCGGTCACATTTGATGTTCGGTGCATTTTGAAGATCCACTGCAGAGGATAACAACACATTCAGTCAGATATATTTTTATATGGTATCTTTAAAGTTTTTAACATCTGTTTTATATATTTTTCTGTTACAGACCTTACAAAAAGTTTATTAGTGTTACAATTTGTATGAAGGAAACACATAATTTTCTAAACAAGGGAATACGAAATAATGAAACAACCGTAAGAAGTACAAAATATGCAAATTTTCGACTCCAAGCCTTTGCCAAGTATAAATGACAAACTAGTTTTCTAAACAACCGAGTAATAGAGGAGAGAAAAGTAAACTGTCAAGAGAATAACAAAAGAAACTAAAGGAAGTGTGAACTTTTTGAAATATATATTATCTATACGGGCAATGTTTCCTATCTTTCATTCTTTTCATTTTATCCGTTACGGTGCCATCGAGTTAAAAAAATGAAACACACCTTTTTATTTCGTGAGACAAGTTTTCTACAAGTTGTCAGCAACAGCTCGTTATTTTTTCATTTTAAATTGTTCGTCTTGCCACAACATGTTTCATTGTAACTTCGTATTGTAAGACAACATTTTAAATTTATTTAGTTAAAAGAAAGTTATGCTTATCTTCGTCCAAATATATTACACGAAATATTGAATGTGGGCCTACAACTGCCTACAATGTTGTAACATTTAGACGGTCTAATAATCCATATTGAGTTTCATTCGTAGAAAGAAAACGTTTCGAATAACATGTAAAGATTCGTGTTTTTATTGAAGAATTGAATACATTAACACTATAGGATCTATTTTACGCAGGGCCTTGTATAAAGTATGTATTTCCCTATAACGTGGTTTGCGTTCTCTCCGTGTGAGGGATGATGTAAAATCAATATTTAAAATCAACAGTGCCATCATTGTGTTGGATAAGGGTCATTTGGGCTAATAGAACATTTTCGAAATGGAATCAAATTTAAAGCACAAGTCTTTGTAGTGTGCCACGTTACAAATTATTTCATTCACCTGTTAGAAAGTGAATCGCATATACATTCCTTATTGTTAGATGGGGCAAGACTTTTTCTATGTTCTACCTAGCAACAATTAATGTACAACCAATTGGCATTCTGACTTTTGAAAGACAAATATTTGTAACAGGTGAATGAAATAATTTGTAGCATGGCACACAACAAAGATTTGCGATTAAAATGTGATTAAAGTACGAAATTGGTCTATTGCGTGCATCATGTTCACAAGCTGGATTAGCTTGGGTAACAACGCAATCCAAATGACACCTCGTGTGCAATGGGCATGGGAGGTGTCGTAGTCGCGTTGTAATGGGGATGCAAAGCTCGTGGGTTCGAGCACGGTCATGGCACCTATATCCTTAGGCAAGGCATTTTATCTTCACTGCTTATCTCCATCCAGGTGTTAAATGTATACACGGTCCGGGTTTTGTTTCATTTTATTTGCTGAGCGTTGTAAGCGTGTGTGAAACGGCTCCCGGTTCGAATGCTCCTCGGTCGATCTGCGTCAGTGGGTGGAGAATGTGCATACATATTAGCAGGCAGGCAAGCCTGAATCCGATAACCGGGATAATGATAAAATTTCACATTTTTTTTTTGTTTTCTTCGTATTTATTTGTGTTCTTGATCCGACTTCATAACATGTGAAGTAGAATATCATTTTGCATTCTATATCTTGCTTTCAGGGGATTAGACTATCTGAATCACAAGAAAGAAGGAAAAACATGACATTTGATGTACAAAAGGCATGGAGGGTTGTTTACAGATGATGTCATTAAATTGAATACCGCCCTCTAGTGACTAGTCATTTAAAAAAGCTCTAACTTCCTCATTCCTTGCCCGATTTTGTTCAAATTTTCACTGATATTTTTTATATATCTTAAACTTTACAATAAAAGTAACTTAGTATGAAGGTTTTGGTTTCCTTTAATCTCTTAAATGCGCAGAGACATCGTCTATGACTGTGGTAAACAAACCCTGAATATCATTATCAGTAGTGGGAGTAGTAGTAGTACAGTGTAGTAGTATTGCTATTATGATTTTTGTTTTTTGTTTGTTTTTGTTATCGCTGTTGTTGTTGATTTTGTTGTGATTATCATTATTTTTATTATTATTATTATTGTTATTACTATCATTGCTATCATTATTAGCACATATATCATTATTCTTATCAATATTATTATTCGTATTACTTTTGTTTTTTAAAGTATTTATTAAAGCAATTCTCATACATAATGATAGGATGTTCGTATAAACAAAGCATATATGGTAAAATATAATGTATTAGCTAACTCACTAGCAAAAGTACTAATTTATCTGCAATTTCTTATTATAAAGATCAAAACGATTTTCCCGAAAAGGAATAATACGTTACATATTTCCTAAGTGTTTAACAGCTTGAAGAAAAGAACGAAATAATGTTTTGCATTTTACAAGTAAATATAGAATATTTTGCAAAAATGATAACTGTATTGACAAAATAGAAATGATTGTTAATAAGATTACCAAAAAGAATATTACTAATGATATCAATGTCATCTTCATCGTCGTCTTCATCATCAGCATCATCATCATCATCATCATTACTTAGAGGCTTCCTACCTTTGTAGACATTAGCAGCGGTATAACCGCCGCAGAATCTTTTCCGCGGGTCGTTTCGACATGGTAGCCCGCATCCATTGTCGAGCCTGTGCCGTGCCGAGCAGGTTTGTTCACAAGCACACGCACATCCACTGTAATTGTACACGGCTGCAACTTGGAACCCGCTGTCTTTGCAGCCCTGAATGCAAGCATCTGGCGTCATGGACACCGAGATCTGCACCTTGTAGTCGAAATTCAAGCATATTTGAGAAAAGCAGCCAACGAAATCACCATCTGAAAAGTTAACAAAGAGACAGAGTTATAAGCGGTGGTATAGGCCCGATCTGTGGATGTGACCTGTCACAACCAAGGTTATAGTACCGGGCATGGTGGCTCAGTCGTTAGAGCGCCCGCCTCATGAACGGGAGGTCGTGGGTTCGAACCCCGGCCGAGTGATACCAAAGAAATGTACCTTCTGCCTTCTAGCTAGGCGCTCAGCATGTTAGGTTGGAGAAGGGTAGTAATAACATATTATGTTATGCAGGGCCCGCTGGAAGAACAGTTTCATAACTGAAGTGGCTACCCTGGGTAAATAAAAGTTATTATCATTATTATATCTATTTTTTTAAAAATGATTATTTCCAAATAGGTAATGGCGTTGGGTAACTTTTGGTTTGGTTTGTCTGTTTATTTCAATTATTTATTAATTTTTATTTTTGAGAGATTTCCAATCCACAAACCGAGGTTATAATTATTTTCGTGAGTGAATTTGTCCATATATTTAATAACAATAGGTAAGTTTACATTTTTTTTAATTCAAAAAGGCCTTTTGAGCTAACGAAACATTTAACATTCATGCTATCTTAAAATTTGGCCTTACAAACCTTCTTGAAATGATACACAGATGTAGGATTTATTCTGGGTAGTGGGTATAGCTTGTTCGACAGCAATACTTTTAAAGCAATATAAACTTACCTTTTGCATATCTATTGATGGAATCTTCTGAAGTCTTTGAGTTTTCCAAACTAAACACACTCTGAAAAACAAATCCTACGACGAGGATGATGATCACCATGACGTACATTGTTGCTATAATGTTGAGATGGGACAAGATGATCTCGGGGGACGCAACAGGAAATTAGCGCCAATATTCTCACGACGATAATAAAAACGAAACTTATTCGGATATTTTTCTAAATGATACGTTTTTTTACTAGTTAAGAAATTGAGTGGTGGATATGGAACTGTACACTGCATAATGATACTATTTGCAAAGTCAACCGTCTGACTTACAAATTTCAAAACCTCTCGATTATATCACGAGCTTCATAGCATCTCATGGTTTCGATCTTAAGGTAGTTCAGTATAGATTAATGGCTATATGAAACGTTAAGTGGCTTGACACGAATGTATTCATGACCTAGACGGTTGTACGAAACATGTTCACGTGAAAACTATAACTACTCATAACTCATAACCCTAAACCTAGCTCTTAACCCATTGCATGCTGGAACCGGGTGGTTCCTGCATTAAACATATCAGGGATATGAAAATTTAGTAGTCAGTGGGTAAACCTACCCTAACCTAAACCTAACCTAACCTAAACCTAACCTAACCTAAACCTAACCTAAACTAAACCTAACCTAACCTAATCTAAATCTAGTCGCAACCATATCACTAACGCTATATACTTTTTACTAAATAAAGCCCAGGGCTATTGTGGCAGGATCTGAGAAAATGTCGATCGATGACCTAGACATGATCTAGTAATGACCAAGCACGTAGCCAGAGTTTGATGTTATTTTGTTTTGTTTTTGTTTGTTTGTTTGTTTGTTTGTTTTTTGGGGGGCACATACATGTAATCGATCGAGGTTAAAAAGGGGGTTTTAAAAAGTTCAACCGATCCTGGAAATTGTGGGGGGGCACGTGCCCCCCGTGCCCCCCCCGTGACTATATGATAACATATTCAACATTCAACACATGATAACAATTAAAACTTTTGAAGCTGGATATGTCAAGAAGAATATGCTCAGACCAAACAAACAGCTGATTTTATTTGAATTCAAACAAGCTGTTCTTCAGCGGTTTAATGAAGCATTAATTGCAGAGGGTTTGAACTACTTTATTTATTGTATTATAGTTTATTTGTTTCACTCTCGGAATACATTTAATTATAGATCTTTGGAGATTAGAAAGATTTACAAGCTATAACGGCATACGTGCATACGTTGTATACATTGGTTTTTTTATTATGTTAAAATTCTGACTTTGTTTTCTTGTCGTACGATATTAATTTTATATTACCCATAGTAGCCTATCGTGCAATAATTCATGATTTAATCTTTCTTCTTAACATGCGAGATAGTTCGGGCCTGTCTTCTCTAAGTTGTGTTTATCATTCCTAATCAATTTTTCGAAACACCAATAAATTACTATGCCGATCAGAAATGAATGTAAATGTCAACGCCTTTTTGGTTGTACCTACTCGTATCTGATATACCACGAAAGAAAGCCAATATTATCATTATAATACACACAAAACGAGTACAGTGTAATTAAAATGATTGAGTAGCTCAATTTAATTACCAAATTCCACTGATGATGCACTACATAAAACAAAAAGTTCCGTGGCAATTTTCCAATTCAACCGTGTCTCGACTAGTTTTAAAGCAACTTTTGGTTAAAATGAAAGGTGTTCCCATTTTTTAAAATGAAAATTGGTGTTTAAACGCAATAATAGCAACGCATGTTATATTATCAACAGTTTCTTTTGTTCAAAGTTACTTTTAATAATAGTTTATTGTCACATTGCAGCGATTGAAGCAAGCATGTACGTACAGCTCTTGCTCATGCGCGCGCGCAGCTGATTTTCCATCGGTGGAGTAAAAGTAATATACTGACGATAGTGAACTTGATCAAAGTAAGGGATCAAATACATGATTTTATTCTCTGGGAAAAAAGGCTCGTATGTATAATAATGTGTATCATTGAACACCAGAGCATGCAGTATTTGTTTGATAAAGATTTTATAAAGTTGTACGTGCGCGTTGAAACATATACATGTAATTGCATACAATGACGTTCTATCTCTATTCACTCCTCAGTCATGATGATGCATAAAAAAGGACCCATTTCAAATGTCAAAGGTCAATCGTTTATGTATTCCAGAGTGTTCACTCTGTGAAGAATGTGTGGCAGATAAATTTCTTTAGTTTTTATTCAAATTACCTCATATATGTTTTAATCTTCAGGAAACGAGATGATGTTTACCCACTTAATCCTCTTACTGAGCATTAATACGAAGAAAATATGGATTATAAAGCACCTCTATAAATATTTTGTACCACTTTAAGGCTCGATAGGGTCGTTAGTAAAATAATCCTTTTTCATAAGAAATTCAAAATGAACTTGATTATGTAACCTAATTTTCGAAGTTCTTCGAAGAATAATATCAATATTGTGAAAACCCAGGGATAATCAGGCTCACTTCCTCGTATCGGGTCACCGCGCCTTTATTTTACACGAACGATCGTGAATAATAAAGCCATAATTCCCGAAGGGTTGGGAGTAAAGTTTGTGAAATACACCCCTCTTTTTTGCCAAAATGTTGGTCCTGTTTTGTAATAAAAGCACGCCGTAGAGTAATAATAACGAGACACTTCAATTAATTTCAAAAGAACATTTATTTCCATGTCATACATTAACATTGAGGTATAAGGAAAGAGGCTAATCTATCAAGCATGTGATTGGGTTTGACACGTCTAATGTACAATAAAATAAAGCGCATGATTCCCTGAGTGCCCTTCAGATATCCACTGGATCGGTCTCTCAGAACTAATATACCCGATTAATCTTCATAACTTTCTTCCAATGTAACTATTACCAGTCAAATATGATCATTCGACCTAGTATTTGAAGACAGCATTGCAGTAATTGCTCAGGGACTGTATGAATCAATGTGCCTTACAGTTCAACAGACTCAAGCACAAATGAATGAATGCATGTATAAATTCATAAATTTAAGCATGAATGAACACAAGATTAGTAAGGAGTAAAACATTATTATAAACCCTTCTCTCCTGCGTCTGGAGCAATTCAATTAATTTAAGCCTTCTTTTAGCAATTTGCAAACTAGCAACTCTATGAAACCGTACATGGGAAATGACGATTGAAAACATTTTGCGCTCCGCTGCCCTTATATACGAGGCAATAGTTAGGAAACTTCTTGTGGGTGGGTGATGGGAAGGGGTTACAGACCCATTTCGGCCCCAGACCTTAGCGGACACTTAAAGGGGGTGTGGCATGGCAAATAACGGTTAACGCCATCTACGACTTCTTTTGGACAACGACACGTAAACGAATGGACTTGATTAACGGTCAACGCGCGCTAGCGTTTGCGAAACAGACGGAAGTTTTCCTCACGCTTCGGTTTCGCGTATGTTGCATGCACATGAATACGACTACGGACGACGCGACCGCATTTTACCCGATTGGCCCCGAATCAGGCTAAGGTAAAAACACGTAATCTCGTCATGCTACAACCCCTTAAAAGCTATTTTCCCGCTTACAGATAACTCTGTGAATTCGATTTTATTTTTTAATTGCCTGATTCCGGAAGAACTTGAATAAATATGGACGAACGAGATTCAATAACTTTTTGTGCGTAGCGATGTAGTAGTATCACAATTGTTGCAAAAGTAGGCAATTCCATTGCGCCTTGATACGTACTGATGCATGTTTGGTGTGAGAGGTAATTTTCAACTTCTAAAAGTTGGATTACTTTTTTTTAATGCATATCCTCGTTTTTCAAAAAATAATCAGAATACGTGGTATTGAGCCCATCAATGCTTGCATTCCGTGACTATATTTCATGAATCGGACTCCTATGGATCTAAAGATTAATACAAATTATTGGAAAATAACATTGTAGGACAGTTGCTAAATAATTCATATATTTTGTTAATACATCCTCAAGTTTAGCAACAACGTGGCAGGCTCGCGTGATGAAGGCAACGTGGCTAGCAAACAAGAATAGTACAACAAGAAATAAAGCAACAACAATACAAGTATAATACCTCAACTTAAAGGTACTATGTCCCTTTTGCAGCCAACCTCAAATGCTGTAGAACTTTGCAGGAATTATGAATATGTCATGTACCGGGTATGTCCTATCTTTGAAATTTAAACGTTAGAAGTGTCATCATATTTAAATTATGCAAGGAAACCCGTTTACTTGCTGGACTTCACTGTCAGACACTATTGAGTGACTGACTGGCTTTTTTTCTTCTTTGGTAATAACATACATGAAAAGAGTTGTAAAGTGTACATGAGCATTTGTCTACATCA
>BEXV01000721.1:5585-16694 GCA_003118195.1 Hemicentrotus pulcherrimus
TTCGAGTTTGTGTTCACTTTGAAATACAAATTACACAAAACCAAAGTGTTTTGTTATAAAAAACAGCGTTGTTTGTAAAATGATTCAAAGTGCGTGTAAAGCCTATCAATGGGTTGATTCTTGTCGACAATATACTATCCCTGTCGACATGTCGCCTTCCCGTAAAAATGCACTTTTATCGACACGGTTGTCGACAGAAGGCTTGTTGATGACAGCACTAAAACATATATACCGTATAAATCAATTTACAATGCAGTGTTTATAGCAAAACAGGAAGAAAATTATATCCAGCAGAACTCTCTTTTTTCTTTTAGTAATGACATGACATATAGTAATATAATGTACCATAAGACACCCAAAGATTTAGATATTTTTACAGCACTTTTCTGAATAAATTATAACTCATGCAATACAAAATAGGTAAATAAGGTAATAGTACATAAACTTATAACTGCGACCTACTGCAGAACTAAGCCAAAAGCATAAGATTGTACATTTCTACTTTGTTATATCTAAAAATTACCCCTCATTGCAATTATGTTTTTGGTGAACAAATAATCTCATTATAAATATGAATTTTTCTTGACTATCCAAATTACTAAAATTTTCTTCCGGATTATTAATTTTTCTATAAAATCTAATCCTAAATCTTCATACTTGTCACATTTCATAATTATACGGAATTCATCTCCTACAAGATTCATTATTACAGTCTTCACAAACTCGTAGATTCGGGGGCGTTTTTTTTTCTGGTCTTTTATATAGGCTTTCCCTTTTAAGGGTAAGTTGTGTGCGCTCAGACGTAGTTTGGTGATATTTTTTCCTAAATTTATATTTGATATATGAGATAAATACTTTTCTTGCTTGATTGCGTTTTTTAAATTGTCTGAAGGTTCTGAATTTATTTCATTTACGGGTATAAATCCACTTTTAATTGTTCATCAAATATCCTTTCCAAACAAAGTTTATATAGCTCAACAAAATCTTTATGAGAAATTTGTATATTTTCAGGGTCCAATACGGTCTCATTTCCATTTATTACAAATATTTAGTGAACTAAAGATATCCTGAATTGACATTAACCAACAGCTGCATTCTAAACTTATTACTGAAAATGCAGAATGCCTTTTATGAAAGGCTTCCACTGACACATAATTGTTGTTAACAAAAATCATGAATAAGAAAACAAAACTAAATTAAGGGTGCATCGGGGGTGCATAATACTGCATATATGGCAAAACTGTGATGTAATATATCTTATGTGTTATTTATTACAAACTTTTAAAGTAGGTCGGATCTTTATAATTATCTTAGACTGAGATGTGGTGTAGGTTTGTAGACAGAGTGATAAAAATAGCTCATCTTATCTGTTTTAGACAATGCAAACATTATGTCAGGTTAATAATTGTTGTTTGTTTCTGCCCTTTGGTCTATAGAAACTCTATACTGAAACNGGGGGGGAGGGGAGGAGCAGGGCTGACAGACACACAAACACACAGGGAATGAACAATTCAGGGTCCATTGGCCAATTACGCCCCTGGCATGTAATCATTATTATGCGGATAAACAAAATAGCATCAACATATTTCTTGGAGTGTGAGCATGATGTATGATCATGTTAATGAAAGATTAAACGTGAAAGGTAGTGGTTAAATATACACAGCTGAATCGAGTCGGGACAATGTTTCACAAATGCACCCCAAAGCCTAGACAATAAACATTAATGTAGCCCAAAGGGATCAGGGTGGGGGCAATCTTTGGGAAAAATTTGTCCCCACTCCCATATCGCACCTCTGCAAGTGCATTTTATTTCATGCGCATTTGAAATCATGTCGGCAAACATGCATCAGGTCTATACATCCCTGTTCATTTTGTTGGAACATCCGTAGGCGCTATTAAAAATTATCGAAATTTACAGGGAACATGGGTAAATTTTGGTATTCAATTTTTCTAGAAAGCAGAAATGTTTTAGAAGCTAAATTTTTTAGTGCTTATGATACAACTACAGGGCATCCAAATATTTCAAAATTGTAAAGAATCACTAACCAGCCATTTTTTAAAATGTCCCAAACCTGAAACTTTGTAATACCTTTAATAAATTGTGTTAAGTTGAAACATTTACGTACTGCCACAGGCCTCTTCGGGAATATAATACAAGACAGTCACTATACTTTTAACATTATAGGGGCCTATATTCATCCAACATCTGCGATGGGAAAATAATATTAGTTGAGGCCACTGAATATCATGGGTTCATTCGAGGGGGGGGGGGTAGAACATTGCCCTCAATTTGGCATTTGCACACCCTTCCTATTCTGATTATAAACCGTTTTGAATTTTTTTACTACTTTTAATACAATTTCTTCCTCCCCCGATTATACTATGTTCATGATCAAAGTACTTTACTGTAAATAACACTTTTATTCCCTTTTTTAATACAACATGGGGCACTGTGGAGGTTTTAAGGGGGATCAACACCCCCTTCTTGAAGGAAAGTTGTGCTTTTTGCAATATTTGTCATATCTCTTCATCCTGACAAAGTTTGGCCTAGGAAATTATTCCTCTCCCATTTTTTGGAGGGGGGGGGGAACAGACATCTTCTTTCTGAGGAAAATTTAGGCCTGTTTAAAAAAAAATTGTTTTGTAATATACTGTCCAGTCCAGGAATTTGTAGAGCGCCAACATCTAGTTGCCTATAATCAAGGGTGCTGAGACTGAAAAAACTAATGAATAGATTCACCTGGGAATGACTGGAGTACTAGTAGTGGCTAGTTGTACCAATGTGGAATAGCTATGTCTTTAGTTGGGTTTTGAAAATAGATAGAGCAGGTCACAAGAGAGAAGATACTGAAGAATACTAACCCTAACCCTAACTAACCTAAATTGAAGAAGCAACAACTTTGTTTTGACAAAATCTGGTGCCCGGGTTAAATAGCATTAAACTTAATGGGGTGAAATTGACCAGACTTTATAGGGGTCACCTTATTTCTCGAGGGGGGGGGGTGGATTTTAGATTCTTATTCTTTTTGTTAAAGGGCTAAGTATGTATGATTGGGTGATACTTACTGGACAAGATCCCTAATAGTGACATATTATATAAGTCAAGCAAAAGATGTATCTCATCTGGCGTTCACCTCGCTTCTCCATTTGAACACCCCAACTCAAAAAGTTCCATCGATCTGAAGCAAGTGGTAGATAAACAGCATGCCTAAGTCAGTTCCTGAAACTAGTGAGGATATTGCATTTTGCTCAGAAGACAACAGAACAAAACCAGAAAATCAGGCAAATTACATTAAAAGTTCAATATTTATTGACTCTTCTTTTTTTCCATATTCCTATCAATACATTTCAACACAAAATATAAATGCATTTACATAAAAATCACCTTATTTGTTTTGATAACTAGCTTGGAAATAAAACTCTAGCAATGGCAAATGATCAAGTGCAAATACAAGCAAGTACCACTGAAGATAATATTATGATTGCAGAGTGTTTTACAGAATAAGAACAAATAAAGCCGCAGAGACTACTGATAATATGATAAAAAGCACACAATAGCTTAAATGACATTCAGTGAAGTTTTACTTTTTATTTTACCTTTCAAATAGTTAGATCTCCAGGTCGCATTTAAACAAAAATGCAGCATAAAATAATAATAAAAATAGGTTTTCATAACTTATCATTTGTTTTTCTTTAAAATTTCAAATCTCTTTGCCAAAATTTCTATCCAAGAACTTTTCACAATATATCAATATTTAAATCAATATTATAATATATAATATTTGAAAAAAAAATTGAATAAAAATTATGAAAGTACTATGTAAAGTACAATGAATTTGAAACATTACATATCCCTCCCATATATAGACATTAAGATGATGACTATGATATAACTTTGTGGTATTCGATGTGTTCATAGTCAGAATAACACCCACACTCCATTTAAATTACACTCTGTGCACCAGAAGATTAATTGTATTAACCATTTTGGGGTATACAATCATTGAAATGAAGCCTTTATATGCTCTTTCTCAATTTTTCATGCTCTGTTTTTTCCCATGACAATATTTAATTGCACACATTTTCATAAAAATCTATTTAACCTCTGAAATTTGTCGAAATTCTATTTCATAGAATTATTTATGATGGAAGAATGTTTGCATTTGGCATGAATACCATGAAGTTTGTTTCGCCATCACTCTACATTCAAAACAAAGACTCAAAGAATGTCCCTTTCCCATAATAATATTGTCTCCAAATTGTATGAGGTATAAATTCATATGCTTTTTTATGTACACTTCTTGCTCTCCATCAGTAGAATTCTCCATCGCTGGGCTAATAAGAAGGCATCAAAGAAAGGACAGTGCCAATGGAGTTGGAACTGTGGTTCGTGGTTTAATTTGAAATAAATGTTATTTTTTTATTTTTCAGACGATGACTAATATTATATTAAATTGAGATTGGAAAAAGAAAGAAAAACTAATAATTTTACCAAGAGAAAGAGATGCGATGAAATTGGCAACAATAGTCGAATTTGACTAATAGCCATTATAAAAACAAACGAACAACAACAACATATGCAATTTACATCACTGTCAAACCAAGCGTCTGAAGGAAGGGGGCTTATTCATAGTGTACATAGGCTTTATCAACATCAATGTGGTGCAAGAAGAGTAGCACTTCGTCCTTCATTGATGGGTCAAATCATTATTTTTGATTAGTTTAATTTCTTTTTGTTACTTTAATTGTGCATAATTGAAGATCTCATCCATGATTAAATGAATAAAAAGGGCATTCCGACCAAAAAAAGCAACTTGGGAGGATGCAATACAGCTGAGCTACCGGTATTAACATAACCATGATTCTGATTTCAAATTTGCTTTGTTTTGTAAACTCTCCTGCCAACAGTATTTTTTCTCAATAAACCAGACAAAGCCTATAAATCATTTCAATGTGATCAGTCGATTTAGCACATTTGGTGCTAGGAACATCTATGTAGACATTTTTCAAATAAAAAATAAAAAATAAACCCCAAATTTATACAATTTTGTGTAATAAGAAGACTTTCATCCACTAAATTGTTTTCGTCACCCCACATCTTCGACTTTTGTGATATTCTGTTATTCTATTTGTTCAGCCTTTTACAAACTACTACATAATGATGGTCAAACAGTGGTCATAAGAGCACTCTTGAAAAGGCATTTCAATTTAAAAATGACTAGTATACAATGCTACGAGTTATTCAATGATTTTATGACACGTAATTGGGCAAGTTTAAGCTTTTTTGTGTCATGTGTTTCTCAACACATTCTAGTATATCTGACTAATGTATTAAATTATAACACTTCTAAGAACTTGGAAAATATACCTGATGCTTACAAGCTTAAACCAAGCTTTTAATAGGTGCTCTTTTTTCCATTTTTAAAATAAATTTCATTTATTTTCATTTATTTCAGTTTACTGCAATATCTTACCTTTAATGTGGCCATGTGTTTATATATTGGATGTTTGTATTTATGTTATGTTTAAAAAAAAGTGAATTACAAATAGAGGCAAAAATGAACTGAACAAACTGTACATTTGATGTAACTTTTTGTGTAGAACTACATAATACTTGGGAATGAATCGGACATCAAATGACCAAACACCTTAGAATTCCACAAATATATTTGACCATATGTATCCAATAAACATACAGTGACTTCATGTTGTTCATATTTCTGGCTAAAGGCCATTATATATGGAAAAAACAACAATTAAAAGCTTCTTACAAATGTGCGAACAGAATGACAGTCTTGCAATTTTAACTCATATATAGCAATACAATAAGGTATTGCAATTGCCCAAATACACATACCGGTAGATATTTTAGGTAGCTATATCACAGTCTTATCAATTCATATCATTTCAAATTCTTGATTCAATAACAATCTACATGAATGCACTTACAACATGAATACATTATAGACAATAAACTTTTCCATACAAACATAAAATGTGTGATATAAAAATAAAATCATTGCTTACTTTGATTTTCATAATTCTTAGTCCACAAAGTTATCAAAGCAAATCTACACTTCTATACACCATTCAGAGGAACAAGCAGACTTGGGGTCTGTTTCATAAAACTTGTAACTTGCAACAATAAAAAAAAGAAGATATCTATAACAAATCTAATTACAACCATGGCAATGTACTCTATCCCCTTGCAAATCTAGAATTTCATAAATTCATTGGTATTTGGAAGAAAATACTGATATTCTGATACAGTATTGTATCCACACGAAAAGTTCCCTCGAAATGTAGGAATGGAAAAGTGACTTTTTGTCAACACAAATATAAACTGTTAGACTTTCAATTCAGTTTAAGGCAGGTTGCCAAATAGTATTGGCTATGAGGTGCCAAGTATTACATTTCCAACCTGTAAAAAAATGAATGAATCTATAAGAAAACCAATCTTACCAACTGATTTTATCCATGCAAGCAATCAGAAAAGATTGATTTTACAATCATTTCTCTTAGTTTAGAATTGAAAGTTTTACATTTAGCACCCCATAACATGGATGTCTTTTCATCTTTAAAAAAAAAAACCCAACAAATTAGGAATGTAGGATTTTCTCTGAGTTATTGTTACAGTGTGATGCTGATTCCATGCCCACTTTCATGATGTTTGAAAAACTTTGCATAGGGGATCGATACACCACTTTTAATTCCCATCACTCTGATTCTCTTTGTTGAAAATAGAATGTAATCATTTTTAAAATATATAATCTCCCATTGCTTTACGAGCATTACAACTTCCCAAGTTCCCCTTATCAACATAACACAAGTAATCTTATTCATCCTAAAGCCATTCCTATATATATATATACATACATGTTAATGTATTCTACATTGTACTGGAGCAAGGTTTGGCTATCGATACACAGCTCACATGGAGGAATCTGAGCAGGCATCTATTCTTGAAGATTTTGCACCTCTTTCAGTCTGTACCTGCATCTACAGAATGTTGAAAATAATCTCCTTGTCTAAAATACTGCAATTCATCTGTTTGGAGCCAGAAGGGCATTAACTCCCATACTGCAACAGAATTAATGCCCTTCTAGCTCTGAACGCACAAATTCTTGTTGTAATACAAACACAACATTTAACCCTAACCCACTGTTTTTTCCATTGCCTTCTATGTCAAATTATCCCACGAAAACCAGAGGTTATAGTTCGAAGCACGGTATGCCCCCCTCAAAAAATGAATCGCTCAAAATTATATCCAGGTTTTGCAGGAGCCAATTTCTTATTATCTAGGTGCATTCTCATCCTCCTGAATGATTCGATCGGACTGTGGCTCGGAAGGCTTATCAGATGGCTTCATACGAAACTGTTCCTTGGTAGCGATTACCTTGTAGGCCGAATTGGTGTCTGTCAGAGTCGTATAGTACTTTGAATCTCCGAAGAGGAGGCTCTCACGAGAGGCAAGGCAGCAGCTGCGACACCACATGTATGCCCCTTCGGCTAGTGGTATCGGTTTAGCTGAAAGACCAGACAAAATAACATACAGTGAATATAAAGCCAAAAAGACTTTTTGTTTGAGGTACATGTACTCACAAATTTGAAATGTTTTTATTTCAAGAGCCAGTTATAAAGACTGAGACATCAGACCTTGTAGTACTATTCATGATTTCAGGCATTTCATCCCAATCATTCTACATTTACTTCATACTTATACATCTGAATATACATTTGATTGTATTCCATTGATTGGTTGCATGTCAATTAAGAGATGTAGAAAGAAAACATTAAGTAATACTCAAAAGGACTTGATATAGCATTAAATTATTGTTTTTTTGGTAATTTAAAAAAACACAATCAGATCTGGGCCTTTAATTTCATCAAAAAAATAAATCTATTTGAAAATAAATAAGTAAACAAAGCTGTCTAGACATAAAGTCTCTCTTAGTCTACTTGTCTGCTGCAATCAAGAGTACTTGCTATTGCAGGGTGGCTTTCTTTGAATTACACTTGAAAGAGATGAGTACATCCCATTGACAAACTATGTCTGTCGCCCTCTTTCATCAATGATCAAGGGACTTTTCTACTTTTATCAGCTGAATGACAGAGTGGCTTGAAAACGAACAAAAACACTTCACAGTTATGACAATGAAAGGGAAAAAAGTCACACACAAAAAAACAACAGATTCCCAGTACAAGCTTTTCACCAAATGCAGTCAGATTTTCATATACATATTGTTTTCTAAAAAATGTCATGCACCAAACATATAGATATTACAACATATGAGTTGTTCTGCATTAAAAGATATATGTCAAATGAGAAGAGCCAGAAGAGCATTTCATACATAATGAATGCCCTTTTGAATCTCTGCAGACTACCGGTAACCATTACAGCAGATCCAAATGATGTTCATGAAAGCTGCATTTCAACTGTCTTTTTCTATATAGCTAGCTGATTCATTCCCATCAAATTGTCAGATTTGAAAGAACTTTATTCACCTTTCTGGGGGTTATGTGTGCTTATCAATTACCTTCATTCAAATATCCATTTAGGCATGTTCAAAGACATTGTTAAATCCAATTCCTTTAATTTATAAACACACCAATCCTTCTCCTACATACAAATGCTATATCCCTTTCATGCGCTTCATGCAGTGATATGTGTTCACTTATTTACCAGTAGCAAAGACAAGTCCCTTTAGAATATGTTTTGTTTTGAAATGGGATAAAATACTAATCTTGCATGACAGAAGAAGAAATAATGATGTGAAAAATGGAAACTTCTGAATGAGCAAGTGTTTTAAATGCACGGTTCTTGTAACGTGTTTTACTGCATTTTTATCTTTTTGCTATGAAATGAAATTAATCTTAAATTTTTTTTTCCTCCTTGCAATTCACACAAGCTCACAAACAATGAAGTCTAATAGCATCATTAAAAGCTTCTCAACTCAATTTGTGTTCTATGAGATGTATTAATGTATTAAAGGTAAAGACCAGTTATGGTCATGCGATTGCATTGTGAAAGAAACGTTGTGGAATCTATCAGTAAAGGTTGATCATATAGCATCTAGCATCTGCAAGGTTCTGGAATCATCAAAATGATAAGAAATTTGGCCCATTATTCGTAAAGTTACAAGCACTATACACAGAAAGATTATGGGACTACCCTATATCTCTCACAGACCATGAGAGAAACAAATTTACCGAATATAAGAATTAGTAGGCGGTTTCCCGGCAAATTTTGTATCATCATGTATTAGTCAAAACATATTCTTTCACATGATTGGTAATGAGAACTTCCATTTCATTTTTTTAAATTGGGGCGTTACCAATACTGGTCTTTAACTTTAAGGTGTAAAAATCTATAAACTCTTTTGTCAATTTTTTAAAAGGGATGACTTGTTAATGATCTTCCTTGGGTTTATTCTTAGGACTCCCTATTTTGATGCAGAGAGGAGGTCAAGCAATACGAATGCAGGGTGCAGGGGGGGGGGTGTAGACTCTCATAGTCATTTTGAGATCTTTTACTGCCATCTCTAGAACTCCCTATTTGAAAAAGGGCCATGCCATGCACAAATTCTTCATGTATATAGTGCTCCAAATAGACAATTGTTAATATTCATTTTAATTTGTTTTTTAATGTTTTCATTACCGGTATGTAATTTTTTCTGTTATTATGGACAAATGAGTTGATATTTAGATTTCAAATTTATATCAAAAAGAGATATATAATATATATCTCTATTTGATATAAATTTGAAATCTAAATTTCAATTCATTTGTCCATTATATTATATACCCATGCCGCCAGAGGCCATACCATGCAAATATATACATTTCCATTACTAAAAATTTGGACAATAAAGTTGAACCTTTTTCATGAAAACTGAAACAATGCAAAGATGCAGACTCAAGTCCCCCACAGGTCTCCAGAAAAAAATTTGAAATTTGATGTCAAAATGCTATTGAAGAAGGATTAATAGCTAAAAATAAGTGGTGGGGTACCTGTGAAGAGCTAAACTTCAGCCTCTGCGGGCATGGGGGAGAGAGAAATCAAATACTGGCCTTCTGGTTCATTCTCTTGAGAAGAAACAGAAGACTCCATGTCATGATTGCACCAAAGAATATAACATCATGTTCATTTTTCTTCAAACTAGAACACAGCAGCCCTTTGGTATATGCCTGTCAACTATGAATCATGTCACATAACTTTATCTGTTGGACATATGTTTCTAAAGCAGGCTTTGCCATGACCCGAGTAATAAATCTTAAACCATATTCTTGTTAACTTAAGGACTATATTGGAGCTAGATGGGCATTAACTCTCTTTTAAGGTATAGTATATGAGTTAACACCCATCTGGCTCTATCTATAAACAAATCATTTGTCACTAGCTCATAGGTTGGTGGGGAAAAGAAAGTGATCCTTAAATTGAACATGATCTATAAGCTTTAATCCATCGTCAAAGCCAAAGGGCCATGTTTTCAGATTACATGGAACATGCAATCAGAAATGCCCAACCTGTGGTCTAATATGTGGGTCGTCACATCAAATGAGACAGAAGTCATATTTTTTCAAATTTTATTCTTGATTGATTCTGATTTCGACATCATATGCTTTAATTTGATATATAGATAAACTCTACAGAAGAAGTATGAGTTTTTAAACCAGGAAAGGAATAGGATTTTTTTTAAAAGTATTTTTATCATAAATACACCTCCAAAGTTTGACTTTGATCTAGATTGACCTAGCCATTGCTTATCAATTTTGATAAAACTTATTTCATCTGTTTCTTTAGGATCTCTTCTCATCTCTCTCCCTCTCTCTTTTCTATTATCTCTATTTTTAAATAACATCATGTTCAACAGTGAAGTGAAGATAAACAGAAAACTTTTTAGACTGCAATGAATTTCCATGAGCTTTCCAAAATAGTTATTGCTTTTTGTGTAAGATGTAAACACCCAAACATTATTCTCTCCTAGAAGAAAACAAGATGGAATTTTGACTGCGCGCAGTCGAAAATGATGCCTCCGCCATAGAGCAATTTTTAAAATTCAAGTTGATTGTAATCCATCTGTCGTTTTTTTAATGATAATGCACTCA
>BEXV01000721.1:24926-46491 GCA_003118195.1 Hemicentrotus pulcherrimus
CCCCCCCCCCCCCCCCCCCCCAACCAGAGAATCTGGATGTGACACTACACATACTCAAAAAGGATGATGATTAGCAAAAACCAAACAACAAAAACCTTACCTGACATTCTTATGTGTTGCTCAGCATAGGCTATAGACGATGGGTAGATACTACTGAGGAACAGCCCAAAGATACCTGATCCTACGTATAGAACAACCAGACTATCCCTACGAAGAAGCTCTATACACAGCGCCGCAAAACAACCAATCTGCACAGAAAGAAAAAAGAAGGAGAGAAGAGAATAGAGAATGAATATTGATTCGTGATCTCTCCTACATTCATTATTTTATTTAATTTAGTGATAACAAATACTTGTAAAACAGTTACAAGACTAATATATTCAAATTTCACTTTTTTTCTTCTTCAATAATTACAAAATAACCATAATTCAAAGAGCATAATTTAGAAACAAAAACACAACAAATGATCATAAAATGTAGGATTCAAATAAAATAAAATACACAAGTCTTGTTAGAACAGTCTAAGGACTTGGCAGTCAACTGTAAAGTCAGAATTTATCAGATATTTCTCAGATATTTGTTAGAAATGTAAAGCCTTCACGAGTCAAAATAGAGAGAGGGTAAGAGAGAGAGGGGAAGAGAGAGGGGAGAGAGAGTGGGAGAGAGAAGTGTTGCCAATTTGAGGAGTAGAGGCTGAACCATGCTGGCCTCGAGCCTTTCCTTGTCCTTGATGTTGGTACATACTAGGCCTTCCATCTTCAACCACTTCATCTTGTCAAGGACTATGGTGTCCTCTAACCATCTCAAGTAGATATGAAAAAACTCCTGCATTTTCATCAGCGACACTTGTCAAATCCCTACACTTATTCTTTCTCTAGGAAATCAGAGTAAAATCTGGCAGGAGCCAAACATACTTGAAGAGAATTACAATGTGGTCATATAAAGTGAAAAAAAAACCAAAGTAAAGCTAATAGAAGGGTGAGCTGGTGTATTGGGAAAGCCTAATTTGTTGCTCATTGATAATCTGTAATAGTTTATTATTTAAAATAACAATGACAATGATGACTTCATATACAGCACATATGTCCCTCACGCCATGAGGCTCCTGGCGCTCAGACATTATCAACTCAGTAATAGCTGGCCGCCAATTGTGTAGCGCTCTGGCATATGGCGTACCACCTTACACACCTGGGTGGAGAGTTGCAAAAGTGGATGAATGTCTTGGCAAAGGACGTTAGTGCCGGGCTGGGATCCAAACCCTCAACCATACGATTGAGAGTCAAATCAAATAAAAACCACTTAATCATTTTTAGTATGATAAGTCATTCTGATCACCATTTTTTTCTTTGCTAGTCGGCAACCTTGTCTCCCTCTTCTTCTCCTCATCCACTTCTGTGCTCTATCCCACTCTCTTGGTTAGAAAATCCATGATATATTAATGATTGATGATTGGAGATTAATGATTGACAACTGATTTCTCTTGATTTTTGATTGGGTACATAAGTCATTAATGAAACAATTCCCTGAAGAGATATAAAATGAAGTACCTTTGTCACACTTTTAATATATAGAAGAACAGGCTGAGGGGAAAGTGTCCACAAGAAAAAAAAGGGAAAAATATATTCCCCACTTTAATAATGACTGATTCTTCATTAGGCCTGTAAAATACTACCAGTAATTAAAGGTTAAACGAGAAAAATCAATATCTTGTGTCAGCAATTTGAGAAGGTTAGCTTTTCATTAAGGTGGTAATTTTGAAGAGTAGGACTTAACCGAGTAAAAAATATCTGAATAGACTCAATAAATAATTAATAGTAAACTATTGCTAATCATTAATAGGACAATCTCAATTACTCCATGTAGACTGACATGAAGAGCACTTCACACATGTACAGGGAGACATGATTAAGCAAGGAACTCTATCAACCAGACCACAGCTTCACCAAAATATGACCTCCTTTGTAGTCGTAGGCCGAGTCACCTTTGAAAGATATTATATACATTAGACATTACTGCAATCTATCTTAAAACAATTTTATTTAGGGGATGATGCTATCATCTAATGTTAATATAAGCATTAGAATATGTATGATTAACTAATTCACAAGCAATGTGTAAACTCTTTGGCAATGCATGTTTGTGAGAGACTTACACCTGACCTTTTAATAAACAACCTACTGGATTTAAAAATCCATTATACAGATTACTGGAATAATGGACCATAACCATCAGACTCTATTACGACATGCATTCTTCATTTTACAAAATCACAATGGGCCAACTCATTCGGAGGGTTTCACTCTATTGGTCAAAATTGCACTTAACGAAGACGAAATATGAAAGGAAGCAGACGCATAATAATCACTACGGCTACATGCTGGCTGGAAAATTATTTCCAAATATGTGAGAAGGTTATTCATCAATGGAGGGGGGATCAGCTTTAGTTGTCTTTATGAATGACTCGCTCGCCGTGAAGCAGGTCGTGATTACATTCTCTATGTAATGTCCATTAGATCGCTGATTGGGATCAGGCATGCATGAAAAGCAAGACTCACGCCATCCCCCCCCCCCCTCAGATAATGAGGTGTATGAACTTTTGTCGTCGGCTGTCTGCACCTCTCTCTCTCTCCTTTTTCTCCCTTGTGGATGGCTATACATGATTCTGATCGGACATGATGGCAAACCTAGATGAGGTTACAGTCAGAAGAACCAGTACTGATTCTCATCAGGCTTTGTAGATACTCTCCATTACAATCTTGAATGGGTGTATGGTTATTGGTTATAACTAGATTCCAAAATTGCATTTCATGGAGTCAATTAAGATCTTCAGTCAAATAATGCCTTCTTTTGGTGACTTTGAGATTGATGCATATTCTATAATACACAATGCCTTATTCTACATTTGAACAATATTTGACAAAACTCTCCAAATTAATAGTTATTTCCTACTTTCATAAAGCTCAAATTATGATAGAGGGTTCATCAGGGTTTGTCCATTGCTATTGATAGAAAAACGTTTTGTAATATGATAAAATGACTTACATGTACGGGTAGTTTGAACATTACTTTCAAGATACACAAAGAAACATGATCCAAAAATATTTTGTGTTTTTTTATTTAAAAAGAAATATGAGATGTAACTATCAACCTTGGTGAGAAGCCCTTGATGAAATATGGAAAAGGCCTACCAGCAAATACATGATTAACATTCAATAACATACTCATTAACAAGTAATGGCGTCAACTTGAAAGTACTGGTAGCCTTCTTAAGTTAGGAATGCAGTTATTGTAGGAAAAGGACTGAGGGACATTAAAAAAAAAAGTGAACCAGTTGAAATTGGCATTTAATGTTTAAGTTAATGTGATGATATGATAAAGTTTAACATAAGAAGCATGTTGGAGTCTAAGAAAGGAAAAGGTTCAAATTGATACAGCTCTGATCCTTCTCTCTGACAGATTATTGAATTGTTTGCTCAATTCCAGGCACCACAAAGACACTTTTATTGCCTCATTAATTCCTTTATCATTTGACTACTGACTTCTCTCATTCCTATAGCCTTAATACAGGCAATTACGGTAGTTAACTGAAAGTAGATGCAAGAAATACGATTTTAAAGATACCAATTTATTTACCAATACCAAAAATGCTTCAAGTGGCTCTCATTTCAAGCTTGTATGGTGCAGTGGTGATATGGTGCTAATGTCATGAGGCCATGAGATTAAGTGACCACTCTTTAGTCTCTAATAAAATGGTTGATTGGCTGCTAATTGAGCTATTAAAACAAAATCATCCTGGGAGGGGGTCTTATTCCCCCCCCCCCCTCCTCCTCCGTAACAAGCCTGCCTAAGTTCAGTAGGACCGGATTGAGATGCAGAGTGGGGAATTATTGCAAAGAAAGACCCCTTTCTTTATGCTAAGTTCACACCGACGCCGATTGCCGCGCTTTAAATCGGCGATCAATGCGACGTCATTTTTTCAAAAAATCTCACGATCTCCTGAGATATGTTACGCTAAGTTCACACCGACGCCGCATTGATGGCGCATTAAATCGGCGAGCAAAGCGGCGGCAAAGCGTAACAAAGCTTAATTAAAGCGTAACGACCGTAATAGAGCGTTAGAAAGCTTCAAGCAATTCGGGACATTCGGCAAGAATGCCAAAAATTTAAACTCTGTTAAGCTTTCCTACGCTTTGAGCAAAGCTTTGATAAGCTTTGTGACGCTTTGATAAGCTTCAATACGCTCTCCCCACTTTACGCAATGCGTGACAGATCGCCTCAAATTTTTAAACAGTTTAAAATTTGTTGGCGCTCTTGCCGAATGTCCCGAATTGCTCGAAGCTTTCTCACGCTCTATTACGGTCTTTCCGCTTTAATTAAGCTTTGTTACGCTTTGCTGCCGCTTTGCTCGGCGATTTGAAGCGCCATCAATGCGGCGTCGGTGTGAACGTAGCATTACAGCACTTGGAATTTTCCCCATTTGGATGGCATGTGTCAGGTGTGGTGCAGTTGGAATGGAAGATGATTTTATCTGCTGAGAACCGCAAGTGCAATCACTCTCATGATTTCAAAAAGAGATGGTCCCCTTTATAATCATAGCTTACAGCTGATGATTTGTATCAAACTACCAGCATAATTGAAGAGGAATTACACATACTTATTTTAGTAGACCTACTTTAGTACACTACAAACCTATCGATCAAGGCGATCTCAGTATTAGCTTAAATATCTTTCAAAAATTGTGCACTGATAAATTTTGGAGATCGCGTTGATCGATAGGTTTGTTAAAGTCAATTTAAACCTGCTGGTAGTTTTTTTGTTTTTTTTTATAGATCAAGGGGATCTACAAACTTTATCTCAGTATAAGCTTAAATATCCTTAAAAATTGTGCTCTGATATTGAAAATGAATCCAGCTATACCTAATGGAAGCAGACAATGATATATTGATCATATTACAGGCATTTGATATCAGCTGTGCTAACTATTGAAATTTTAAACCACATTATCTCATCACCTGATGCCCATAAAATATTATGGGCAATGACTTGCTGATTTTTGTCTGATTTTTGTCTGATTTATGCTAAAAACACAAAGTCAATCCATAAGTATTGCATGCAGCAAGAAACACCAGAAAGAAGGTGTCTGTCGTGGCATGTCGTGACTCTCAAACCAAGGGTTTGAGGGTTCAAATGAAAATGGTTGTGATACACTGAGATGGACCAGGCAATCACCAACGACGTGACTTTTACTTATGCTAGATATTGGGTAGTAGTTGTGCGAGGATTCGAAATGATGAAGGTTCAAATCTTAGCCCAGCACTAACGTACTTTAGCAAGACATTAAGACAACTTTGTCACTCTCCTCCCATTAAGTTGATGTTTTTATACCTACTTTCCATGTATATGTGTTTGCTAAATGGGATTAGAAGGGGAAAAAAGATAATAAAAAGATGCATATAACTCTTCTAAAGCACCAATAATCGGAAGAATCTGCTAGGAATACAGCCCTCTGTTGGTCATCAAAGTGCAGTGGGAAAGATGAGTAATCATCCAGTGCATTTCAATTTGCCTCCCTTGTCCTTGGTTATTCATATTGAGCATGATGGATAGGGAGAAAGATAAAGAGAGACAGGTCATCTTTTCTTGGGAGTCTCAATGCTCCATGCTTCCAGAGAATTCAAATATCATCTGTTTAGAGCCAGCAGCCATTAACTCATATGGTTTATCACAGAGTAAACACCCTTCTGGCTCTGTATAAATGATATGATCCCATCTCTTGCTGGAAGACAAAGNTATCAATATTTGTCTTCAAACATAGATCTTTTTTTTGGGGGGGGGTTAAAGATACTTCTTATCATAATAGTGATGGGTTAAATGATTTAAATCATATCAATCAATATAAAAAAAAATACTTTTTTGAAAATACAATCTGTATTTAATGACTAATTTTAATCAGCACGTATCAATATTGAGATCCCTGCATATCTAAATCTTTGAAAGCAAGATGCATCAATATGGGGTACAAGGGCACATGCATCCCCCACAGATGGCAAAATAAAAAGGGAGAGAGAGAAGGGGGTAATAGAAGGGAGAGGAGTAAGACAATGTGAAGACAATATGACACAACCCTTCCCACACTCTCCCCTATTAAACTCATCAATGGCCTTATATTCCTATAGTTCATTTATCTAAAATAAGATGGGGCCATCCCCCCTCCCCCTCCCCAACCCACCATGACACCTGTGTTCCCTACATGGTGGTCATAACTACGCCACTACTCAATGCTATGTTGATGAAAAGTTCTCTATTATGATACAACCTTTTGCTTTTGTTTTTTAAATCTTCAATGAATGGCACAACTCATACAAGAAATCAACAACAAAAAGGGGGGTGCAAAGAAATCTGAAGTCATAACAAAAGCAACATACTCCAAGTTATTGGAACCTGCGACAATATTATTACACTCTGACCTTATTTCCATCTTAAAATATAAAATATAACTCTTATCTGAGTTGAGTTAACTGTACTTTTTATATCACAGCTAATATTATTGCACTCTGACCCTATTTTTAAAATAAATATTAAAAATAACTCTTATTTTAGTTAACTGTACTTTTTATATCACAGCTTTGTTTTCACATCAAATCATAGCTTACAAGCACCAGATGGCACTATATTTTCTTTAACGGATATAAACTTGACAAATACCTTTAAATCCAGGCTCTATAAAGTTGTTCAAATTGTTCTCAATATTAATATATAGAGCATTTCATGAAAACTATTTTTTTTAACTCTTGAAACGTTTGATATACTGTAGAATATGAATATGTCCTGTGACTGAATTAATATTCTATTTTCAATCTGTTCTTATTAATATAAGGAAAGGTCAATGATGGTTGCAAGTGTTCAGTTATCTTCAATCTATTCAATTAACAAAAATAGTAAATGGAGGGTCTCTCTTAAAAGATGTGAAGATATTCAGTTTACAAAAGCAAAATCAAAAACAAAAAAGAGAAAAATAACTAAAGATCTATCAACTCAAACAAACAGATTCTTGGCAGATAACCTAGAATCTCATCACGTTGCCTATGCGAAGACAAATCTCATCCTTCAATCGTCGTCGCGAGCAGGCAATTCTACCAATCTGACTTGTAAAAGACTGGGCGCCCATTCATTGTCATTACCAAGAGGCACATGTAGCAAATTGGCCATCAATTCTGATACTTCAATCGGTAGCCCAAATACCATAAATAATGAGTGAGTCGTGTACTGGTATGAGCCTCCGTGGCTAGCGGTTTCCTTGTTTAAAGACGCGCAGTCCAACCATTAACCTGGCATTCTCAATCACCTTCGCATTCCTAGGATGTATATCTGGAGGAGGGGAAATCAGAGAATTGAACCTTTCCTCCTCTCCATCCGTATAAATAAACAAGAAGACATTTAGGCGAGGATGTAAGAGATCAATTCATGTGAGAGATGATCTATTAATGGAAAGTAGATATTCCATAAATGCATCGTCTTTCTTCAAATGGCTATCATCTTTTCAATCGATGACTGAATTCAAAATTCCAGGGTATTAAATTTATTTTTTCTATGTGAAAGTAATAATAACTACAGGTAATAGGCAATACTGGGTTGCTTGAAGGCATACGGAATATAGATTATCATTTGATAAGCTATTCCAGAATCTAAATCAGACAGGGAATAAATCATATTGCTATATTTTGATACACAGAAGGATGTAACAAAACTACGGTAACAATAAAGTTAATCAAAAACATACTTTAATGAGTTTCTGTTAAATTCTTGATTAAATTCTTGAATTAATTTCATTTCCCCTTTTTCCTCTTAATTCCCTGAAAAAGGCACTGTTAGGAGAAATATGAGAAAGTGTTACTTTTATGATACCTTGACGTCAATACAAAACATAACACCTTAAAAACTCCTTTACCTAGTGCCCAACCTATATGTCAGCTATGCTTAATTAAATGCTCAAAATGAAATTGGAACTTTGAAAAAAGCATTAGATGATCCAAATATATAGAGTCTAATCCTTCCTTTACAGATGTCAAAAGGATGATAAGCAACAACTTTCTGCAATTTCTAAAAAACATTTCTTCCTATATGATAGGTGACCACTAATGACAGGGTGGCCTATCTAGACAGGTTTTAAAATAAATATTTATTCTTAAAGGGAAACAATTTGATAGGTGATTACTAGAGACATATGGCCTTTCTAAACAGGTTCCACAACATATTCTTCCTACTCAGTAAGGTATGTATTAAACATGACCACTAGAGCCCATAAGTATATAGACAGCTTTTACAAAATACATTTGTTCCTACAGAGAAACAATGTGATAGGTGACCACTATAGGCCTTTGCAGAGAGGTGAATGTCCCATCGAACCCAATTTGTTTTCAATCAAACAATGATTGAAGTCATTGACTCGATGCAGCTGAAAAATTATCCAGTTGACCGTAACCCAGGGCTCAGAGACTTATTACCTCATTGGCTGGGTTAAGCAAAGAGAAAAAGGTTGCATTTTGCAGCTGAATAATCCATCCAAGTCAGAAGTCTACGCCTTCTGGAAATAGAGGTACCCAGATTTTTTTTTTTTTTTTTTGCTTACTGAAAACAAAAATCTGATTTCATGGGCTTTTAAATAGAAGCAATCAATACGCATTAACAAATGCTTTCAGAAACCTTGACTCCCCAACTACTGACTTTTTCAGGCAAGTGCCTTTCATACAGGAGTGAGGTCAGTATTGATTGCAGCAAAAGGAATCAACATCAGAATATAGATGGTGATATGAAGTTAAATTGATGTTTATTTCTGCATAAATATTTGGTAATGTAAAATGAGATATCAAAACAATTGCCAGGCACTGACATGAGCAAGGACAAGGTGGCATATTTTGAAAGAAGTAAAAGAAAACACATCTTAGATACTCATCAAGCTCATAAACCCTACACTTCTAGCAGGATATTGCTATCTTGCGGTGCCCTTTTACCAAAGAATTTCATTTCCAATATATGATGATCAATTTTATAGTATAAGAGTTTTGGTAAGTTCTCTCATCCATTCATCCTTTCATATATCTTTGCCTTTTAACAAATATAAAACTAGAATATATGTATTTAGAGGTTAAGTTTGATATTTGTTTCACCTCAATTTTAAATGCAATCGGTTAGGCCTATACAATACGTTGTATTAGAAATCCATCTTCAGGTATGAATCCCAGCAAACTAAATTGGAGATATTGAAATAAATGATGTTCACTGATGGTGGTTATTTTACCTGACCACTAAAAAAGCATTGAGTAAGCAACCAGAGGCCGGCGGCTTTAGGTCCTCTCTGGGGGACCTGGTAATGAGGATTAATGCCTTACCAAAGGGCACTAAGCGCATCGACTTGGTTTCGAACCTGGGTCACCGGATAACCAGACCACTGCTCTACCGAGCTAGCGCCTCAAATGTGCCTATATTCAAATGATTCTCTGATAAAGCAAGCAAAGCCTTGTACATATTCGAGAAAATAAAGTTGTGGAAAAAATAAGTGCACATGTACCAGTGTTGAATCTTTCATGAGACTATCCTGTCCTTCACCTCAGACTTGATAAGACAAGCTGGAGCAAGGCTTATAATAATCTACCTTGATACATATGTAAGGGGCCTGAGATGGGTCGTACGTCCCCCATTACAAAGGGCAGTTTGACATTCATCTAGAACGGGGTATCTTGTAAGCGCTTTCACACGCGCTGATGGCATGTATGGATCGCAACGGCATTGCACAAGTGTCAGCACCCTCCCATGCATACCAAAGACACCATGCTTCCTGCAAACCGCTTGTAATGGCCACAGGCGAGCGGCAAATGAAAAATATTAGTACCACTTGAACAGCCAGGAGCGATGAGACTGGAATGAATCGAGAATGCATCGATTCTCCCTTCCCTTTTCCCTCGTAAATGCCAGCTTATTCTTCTCACAGCTCGTTTGCTCCCCCAGCTCTTCAATAATTGTCCCTCATTCGGTCATAAAAGAGAAACGAACAAACTAAAACAGCGAGAGGCGCTTTTTAAAACCTTTTTGGAAAACGTGACCATGCTCTCTTTTGAATTCTATATTGCTATTGATTCTTCTTTTTGACTTTGCAACTGCCACCACATAAATCAACATAGCTCAGGTTTAATTTAAAGATCACATCCTGAATGAAATCCATCTTTTCACCAAAATTATTATATTTTGCTGTATTTTGACATTTTGGGTGATTTATAATTAACGATATATATAAGAATTCTGCTTCAAGCCTTACACAATTAAAAACAAAAAATCAGTTATTGTTTTGCAGTATTGTAATTGGAGATATCTATTCAATCACTTTGTTAAAAAACAAAAGGGCGTATGCTTAGCTAATCTTGAAAAGACATCTTAAAAGGAAAGAGCAAAAGAGATAATGCCTTCTGAGAAACAGAAGGGTGCTAACTCATTGAATATAGTGTCACACAAAATACATGCCCTTCTTGCTCTCACAAGGTGATACAAGGAAGACAAATGGCTACAGATGATATAAATATGGGCCAGATCGAGTAGGACAAGGAGTGGATAAACATAAATGGGAAAAAACGCTGAACTAGTTCACAAACGGAAAGGAAATTAGATATTTTGCTTCGGGTATTTGGGTGAGAATATGAGATTAAAAGAGGGAGAGAGAAAAAGAAAAGAAGTGAGACAGAGAGAGATGGAGAAAGAGAGACATAGAGAGGGAGAGAGGGAGAAAGAGAGAGAGAGAGAGAGAGAGAGAGGGGGGGGGCACACAGACTAACAGAAAAATAGAGGTAGATAGCAAAAGACAGAGACAGAGAAAAGAGTAGTGACAGAGACAGAGACAGGGAGACAGACAGATGAAGGTGCAATGAAACAACACATGAAGAAAAGAAAAAAATATATTCATCTGATAGGAGGATGAATTAGAAATGACTTTTTCAAGAGGTGATATATCAAATAACATATAGAAGAGAGAACCTAAGGCCAAGACATTCAGATAGTGAAATAAACAAGTGAAATTTGATTCTTGCACGTCATTATCACACCTCTCATTCTTTCCTCCACCTCATCAATCATTCTAACATATCTAACGTATCTCTAATAAGTAGAATGCACTTGTTCTCATTTTTGTAATGTTGTTTTCTTCTTTTCAAATATGGCTCTAAGACACTTGCTACATTCGTTCAACAGTAGGTGTCCAACACTAACCTAAATTCTGATATAATTTAACCATGGACCAATTAATTTATCTTTTCATAACCCTAACCCTAAACCTACAATTAATCTAAAACAAACTGCAATCCTAACCTTAACCCTCTCTCTTTTAACACAGTAAATATCCTACAATAACCAGAATTCTATCTTCAACCATAGACCAAACGTTATACCTCATCTTTACCCAATACACTTAATCTAAAACCAAACCCTAACCTTTATATCTTTGACAAAATAAAGCATGCAGAGCAAATGTCTGTAGTGAAACCTCAAATATATATACATATATATACAATGCATGTCATCAGCTAAGAGCTGGAAGGGTATACTTAATTCCTGGAAAGTGATATTATACAAATGATGCATGTGAATGGGTTCATTACAGGATCTATTTGCACTCAAGTTGAGGCTGCATGCATGCATCCATCGTACCATAGATTCTGTATTGAACAAATAAAAACATATCAAAGCTCCTAAATCATTGTTGATTAATATGAAAAGAATTCATGTTAATGTTATTTAGTGTCATTATCACTGACAAATAAAATCCAAGTTTGATAGGCTTACTTTACTCGGTCGCTCGGTTCAGCAGAACTAGGTCTAAAAGGGGGAGGAAGGGGAGGGCACGTACCCCACATGCCCATCCCACAATCTGCCACTGACTGTCGATTACCTTCTAATCTTTATAGAAAATATGAAAGATGAAGACGTCAGATCATGGTGATTGGTTTCACACACCTAGGGAGGTTCATGAGGATGAGATCAACAAGAATGTGAGGAGATTGTGGACAAACCGTGCAGTTCATGACCAAGCATTCATCAAAAATAAGGCTACCCAACTTACTCTAAGAAGTCTCCCAGGAGCTACTTACCCAAAATCCTGAGTTGTATGGTTAAACAGCAACCCATGCATTGCAGCCCCCTTGGTTGACCCATATGCTCATATGAACAGTTAATACCTCAGTCACATCAACGGGACCAAGCACAGACCAAACAACAAAAATCCATTACACCGAATGGCAAGAAAATCGGTCTGTTTGAAGTCAGTGTGGAGTCGGTTTGGCAGTGTGACTGGGTCTTTAGGGACTATACACTGAGAATGATCACTGATTCATGGAATTTCAATGATCAGGATTTTCAAAAATCAAAGTATTGATAGATGCAGGCATGCAGAGCAAAATTACAGTTCATAGATACTGAAATGAAGTTTTTACAATTTATTTAAGAGACAATATACAGCGTCTTTTCTTCTTTTGGTGACATTTTTAAGGGGAGAGGGGTGGAAATTTTCATGAGTTACAGTGAACAAGTTAGAGATTATGTTAAGATTTCAAAGCATGGATAGTACCAATTAATAGCCGCCTTTCCGGAAATTGGAATAAGTCACTACATACAGCTACGTAAAGCTCATGACAGCTGATGCATATGTAGCATGCAGAAAATTTTCTAATAAAATACTCAAAAGGAATGATAGAGAGGCGGGCTAGTTCGATTTCTAAAGCTCAAGCATCCAAACAGCGAAAGCTATCCCCTAAGGACTATAATAAAGGTCAAGTTATCAAGTCACCAAATTTCGAAGATTCATGAATTCCAAACATGTTCTGATGATGAAATTCACACAAGTCACAAATCCTGCTAGGTGCTTTATGATTATTTAAAAAAAAGGTTTGGTCTGGGATCCTTGTAGAATTCTACCATCAGCTTCCAACGAGAGCTTATTCAGACTAGATTATTGAGCCCTCATATTACTTCATAAATGTTTAACTGCTAACATGTACAAACATCAATAATTGCCTTGGTTACAACCATTTATATTCATAGAACAGATGGTGACTAAAACAGTTCCCAGGGGGCAACTTTGGGATCATTTATCAACTGATTGAATTTCAATTATTCATGAGTTTCATCCATGCTCAACGGTGTAACATATTGGAAAGTCATGAATAGCATGATTACACACTGGACTTGGCTTTTACAACGTATGTGCTTTTCATTACATTAAAAATTGCTCATTACATAAATCAATAATTTTAATGGAGTTTCAATACCAAATTACAACATAAGAGGGTGTCTAGAGTAATAAGTACCAAATGGTATTTGGTGTCTGTAAACTCTCTTTGTCAATTCCCCAAAAGCAATCTAATATAATAAAAATATTACATCAGCTTTTTCACTCAAGTATTTGTGTATTTTTGAGTGATCGATTTGAAGACAAATAGGCCTATACAAGAATTTAATTGAATATGTAATGAAGCAGTATACGTCAGTATAATACGAAAGATAACAAGTAACAGTTTACATGTAGATCAATAACAATGCCAAAAATCTAAATTCCATTACAGCATGTCTGCTCAAATTCTTTTTTCTGCTTACAAAAATAATTGGAACATGCTGGAAAATAGTCTAAATTTAGAAAGAGGTGATAAAACAAATTACACTCATTTATCTAAAGTGCATTTCCATCATAGTAGAAGATAGGTGTCGGTCATTGTATACGCCCACACAAGAACAAACTGAGGATATCGATTAAAGCTCAGGTCTTCACTCTCACACTTTGATGCCAAATATCTTATTTTCTTGTATCATCACTTCTCATCTCAATCTTCAAATTTGATTGATTTTCATGGCCGGCACATCACCGTGACTTTCTAAGCTCATCCATTTGTGGATGAGGGGGAAAACGAAGGGATCCGATATGTATAACCAGGGCTACATCCCTAATATTCAGGTTTGGGATTTCAGTTTTTTCTTCTTTTCTTTTAGTGTAAAGTTTAACACTATAGAAAGAGGTAATTCAATAAGAGGCGACATCCCTGAAGAAACAGGATAAATGATCACCATTCTGTTTGTCTCGAGGAGAAGATGTAAGATGTCTTGACAGCATGTGCGTTTTACAGAGAATTTTTTCAAATATGACTTTATCCCCCCCCCCCCCCTTCAGTGCCAAGGAGAGCCTTTAACAGAGATATGGTGCTATATAAATACTGTGAATACCATAGTCAAAAATAAATAGTCTAAAATTAGTCAAAAAATAGTGAAAGAACAGTAACAAAATATTTTTGTTTGGACAGAAAAATAGTAATGAACTGTACAGAATATTAATGTTTGGACACTTTTCACTCTAAATATATTTTCAATTTATCTTATGATAAAAATCCTTAGCCTAAAATATGTTTTATTCTAATTTTCCTTTTTTTTTTGCTTAGGAAAATAAAATAAGGAATACCCTGTAGTCTAATTTTCTAGGAAATACCATAAAAATATAGAAAAAAATAGCCACCTCTTCAACATATATTTTGCATATGAAAGACATCCAGGGTAATAATAATAATCATCATCATGGGTTTGGTCTCTAAAGAGTTACAGGGATGTTTTGAGAAGTTATGAGAAAGACACATTGAAAGAATCAGTTCAAAGGGTTAAATAAAACATGATTGTATGGATATTTACAGAGTAAGGAATTCAATTTCAAATAATCCCAGTGATTAAATATTATTTGAGACTTATTATGTTGGTTATACATGTAAATAGAACTATTCAATATCATTGCCATTGTAACTGAATAATGGCTATTACCTTACAAGACATTGATCATTTTCTGACACTATGGTCTTTTTTCGTAAATGCTGAGAAAAAATAATAAACAGATCGACTATTAATGAACAATTTAACTATCAAAACTGTCTAAATGTTGAATATTGTTATTGTTGGTGTTTTTATTGTTGTTGTTATAATTATTATTATTATCATTATTACTAATATAATTATCAGGACAATGCATTTTCTGCTTCCTATTCATTAGTTCCTTATGGCTCTCAACGGACAACATTACCTGCTTGGAGCCAAAATGGCATTAACTCATATACATTTGAGCACAGTCAACACACTTCTTGCTCTCGATCAACAGGCACCCTCAACTTTGAACCTTTCATATGCAGCTGCTGAAAAAGACACAGCTGTTTGAAAAACACTGGTTTCTCAGGATAGAATTATACAAAACAAATAATGCCACATCACCTATTAAAGAGCCAGAAGGGCATTAACTATTATGTTAATATAAAGTGATATCAGTTAGTACCCTATTGGCACTTAATGGACAATATTTGCCAAGTTGTGACCAATATGTGCTCCATTTCTTAAAAGAGATTATTTTCATCTACCTGGTATATTTAACCTACATGTAGTAAATCTATTTGTATATTAAAAGATTACGTTAGAGCTTTAGGGAGAATAAATTTGATACTCAATTCTGGGGTTTGATTATAAATGATTGCCTAACTGTGTGCCGTGTACACTGTCATTTGAGTTATACAAATATTTTGATTAGAGTGTTAATTAACCTAGTGTTAATTGAGCACTTTGATTCAGTGTTTTCATAATACTGTATCTGTTTATACAGTAAAAAAAGAAAATGGCTGCTGTAGGCTGCTATTATGAATTTGGAAATAAACACTAGCTATTTAAAGCCAGAAGGGTATCAATTCAGTGTTGGAGTATATGAGTTAACATCCTTCTAGCTCCAGACTGAAGATATTCTTATTATATTTCCTTTAATTTTAAAAGTGAATCAAACTATCCTTTTGTTAAAAATAAAGTTTAAAGAGAACAAACAAATTTTCAGGACACATTTAAGGCTGAAACAGAAAGTCCCCTTCTTTTATAAAAACTTCCTTTATAAAAATTACTTTTAAATATTTGAAGACATTTTCCCACTCGATCATGTATATCTTGCCTAATAGTTTACCTAGAGTCATATACTCATGAGAATTATGCAATGCAATTAAAATGTAAGTACCAGTACTCTATTCTGTTTTCTATGCAACCAACATGTATGATATTCTATGTGACATGTTATGGGACTAAATCATAAATGCACCTATGTTTGTTGTGCAAAGTAATTCATTAATGTTATTCAGTCTCCAATGTCACTAGAACATGGATGATAACATTAATATATTTGCAAAAAAACCCAAAATATTAATACTATTCTGATGTGCCTTGTGAGACCTTTGGCCATGAATTCAGACAATTTGCATTATGCTACAAAGTGTTACATGCTGGGAGATGGCTGTCTAGAGAGCTGAGTGCAATTTCATTATGACTGCCGCAAAAGTACATTTTTGATGGCCTTCTATCAAAGTGTAATACAATATAGAAATAAGGAAAAAAACAACAACATGGAAACTGCATACAGGAGACCATTTCAAAAAGCCTGTAAAAAGAGGCCTGATAAAAGAAACATAAAAGCTCATAATATCAACATTAGAAAACTTCATACAAATTAAGAAATGACCAAACTTATAAACAGAGACACAAGAAAATTGCCATTTTTGCATTCCAAGCATAAGATGACAATAGCGGTATCCATCAATATATTCCATAGTGAAGAAATTTCGACAAATTACTAAAACTTGCAAACAGAGACACAAGGAAAGGAAAAGACATTACCAAGGGATGTAATGAGAGAAAGAGATATTTATGCACCACAATAACAAGATAAGAATGGTAATATTGGAGAACACCATATGCTCAAGAAAAAAAAACAGACACCGCAAAGGGATACAATGAGAGAGAAGATATATGTATGCACAACAAGAAGAGGATTGAAATGGCAATATTGGAGAAGACCATGATATGATCAGATATAACCAGAAACCACAAATGAATACAAGGAGAGAAAGTAATATGTATGCACCACAAAATCAACATGATAGCAATATCGATTAATGACATAACAAGGAAATTACCAGAACTTGAAAATAAGAATCATAAGCGGAAAGGCAGAATTAGAATAAACAATTAATCTACTAAGAGCCAAAAGGCCTCATATCCTTGAAAACATATTTAAAGATAAAGTTGAGTTTTGGTCATGCAATTGCATTGTAAAGAATCGGTGTGGAATCGATCAGAAAAGGTTGATCATTATACAAGCATACGAGTATTGGTGTGTACTGCAAGCTTCTGGAATCATCAAAATGATAAGAAATTTGTCCTAGTCTTAATAAAGTTACAAGCACTGTACAAATGAGATGTATATGGGACTATACAAACATGTGGCATAAAAATCTGTACCGATTTGTATGCTGTTACATGCCATATTCAGACTATTGAGTATTGGTATGTTCTCCCACACTTGAATAATAACAATGATAATGCTCCAAAATTATTTTTCATCTTTTCCCAGAACTCAACCTTCTCTTTAAAGTCCTTCTAGCAGTCACCAGATAAATTACCAAATAAATACGCCAATGGATCGAAAGAGGTATCTATTAATACAGGTGGCATCTGGCCAGGTTTTGATGTTCGCTATAGATCAAGAGATAAACAATAAAGCTCTCATCGAGCTTGAGGGCGAGTTAAGTAAATATCATCCTCTTCTGTGTTTTTGCTCTGTACAGCTACCATACTCCCATAGCAACCACCCCGTCATTGAAGTATCATCCTACCTTCCACTTGCTCTGGGCGAGCATCCATCTTCATAATTACTTTTCAAATTCTTAGAGTGAAAGCTTTGTACCGCCACACCGGCACACCGGCACAAAAGAGGAAGCACTCGTTTAGAGAATGGTGTCAGCAATGAGCTAATCTTACTCCGCGTTCACACAACCAGAATTCCTCTTAACGCTATATGATAAGTAATTATGTACTTTTTACAGTCTTAAAGCAGGACTGCACTACTTGTAGCTACGTGCGCCCTCTATACAGTGCGTCCCAGAAAGTGGAAACCGAGAATTATCAATGTTTTATCATAACTTACTCACAATTATAATTAATAAATGACACATATTTGTAAAGCTTAGATCCTTTTCTTTCATTTGATACAACCCATATGATGCATTTTTCATGCATGAGTGATTAAAATCAATTTGAAAAGAGGAAACCAAAAAGTCATTTTGCCGGTGGTATCTGAATTTCAAGGAGAAAGTCACAATTCTAGAAAGTTCAATTTCTGCCCTTTCATATGACATCTCAATCAGGAAAAATGAACCAGGAATAACAAAGTTCTGTAAGTTTCAAGTAATGCTTGCATATCCATAATTTGATTAAACGAGTTCGTTTACAATGGCTGCTTTGCGTTTACAATAGCAACGTACATAGTTGACAAAAGACTTAACTCCGTTTCGTTGACGATCGGCCATGCTCACAGAAGACGTATGACTTGATGCATGACTGATCGTCAATCACTCATGCGTGAAATATGCATCATATGAGTTGCACCAACTGAAAGAGGAGAATCTAAGCTTTACAAATATATGTCATTTATTAGTTTTAATTTTGATTAAGTTATGATAAACTATTGATAATTCTCGGTTTTGTTTTTTCTGTGACGCACTGTACAGCAAACCATGCCCAAGCGGTACCTGTTGGTCCCCCATGATCCCCGTTTTCTGATGTTAATTGAGAGCTGATTTGATGAGATAACCACATGTCAGTGACCACGCAGGGAGGTCTAATCCCTCCTAGACAAACTAGTGCAGACAGGCTTTAACATTGTACAAAGAAATGGTATTTTACAAAAAGTATAGCAAAACGTTTGAGTATCGTTTCAAACTGAACCTCCATAAAGGATTGGGGTCCCATTCCAGTCTGAATGTCATACTGAATGAAAACCATATAAAAACTGAGCTTTGCTTCTCATGAGTAAGCCCTGATGATTGGCAAGCTGTCATGTCATTTGACCTCTTCCAACCTAGTTCCTCATTATGTTGTTTTATCTAGTCTGTACGCCCCTTTCGATATGTGCGTACGATAATTGTTCATACGTTTCTGTGTGTAAGATACCAGTAGTCTGAATGGGCTCTTAAAGCACACGCTTGCTGCATATCGGGTTATAATCATTCCATTCTGCCCTCTTTCCCTAAGCGTTAATGAGCTTGTTCTATCATAACATTGCCCCATATATATTTCAAAATCGAAAACTGGAACTCAGCTAAACATCCCACATTCCCCAAGCAAATTAATCCAATTAATGCCATCTTGACATTTAAGCCTCAATTTTGTTTACGAAGTTCCATGCAAAATAGGATATCATTTGTAATACAAAGCAATTGTCTACATATTTCATTTCAAATCAGGAAATTGCTATCACAGATTATTCATCACTTCAAATTTATCTTTGTTCTTTAAAAACTATTAAGTCTATTTTTGCCATTAAAGATGAAGTTGAGTTCTGGTCATGCGATTGCATTGTGAAAGAAACGGTGTGGAATCGACCAGAAAAGGTTGATCATCTAGCATATAAGAATTTGTGTATATTGCAAGGTTCTGGAATCATCAAAATGATAAGAAATTTGGCCAAGTCTTGGTAAAGTTACAAACACTGTACACAGAAAGATGTATATGGGACTACACGAACATGTGGCGTAAAACCCCCCACCCCCGAGTTTTACGATGAGCATGACATATTTAGAATATGAAGGCATTTAAAGAGCCATGCTTTTCAGGGAGCATGTCTTATCTGATGTTCTTCCACACTTGCATAATAACAATGATAAAGTTCACACATTTTTTTTCACCTATTCCCAGAACTCAACCTTCTCTTTAACTAGTCTGCTGAGAGATGGGGGTGATTCCATTATGTGGAATAAAAGCTATGTACTAAAGCCAAAATCAGTGGAGCTGTTTATCAATCCATACTTTCTCTATGAATTTCCATTAATCAAAATATTCTGATTGACTATGCACACCAAGTA
This sequence comes from Hemicentrotus pulcherrimus, assembly GCA_003118195.1. Taxonomy (NCBI): domain Eukaryota; kingdom Metazoa; phylum Echinodermata; class Echinoidea; order Camarodonta; family Strongylocentrotidae; genus Hemicentrotus; species Hemicentrotus pulcherrimus. The sequence goes on from BEXV01000721.1 coordinate 44,879, forward strand.
AAACAAATACCTTTAAACCAAATACTTTTATTGAAAATAGACATGATTACAGTAGGTATTAAAAAAAAAAAAACATTAGCATGAAAAAATGCATCTCTCAATACACAGTTCTTTAATCTTTCTACATGTTCATGTGTGTAGGTACCTTAATATCTTTGCACACTCAACTGTAATAACTCCTATTTTCCTTCTCTCACTCTAGCCTTTGATCTCTCTCATGTCTCTATTTCCACTTCATTTAAGCCTTGTTTTCATCCTGTAATTGCAGAGAATCTGTTCTGAATGAGATTCTGACACCTCCACACTGCCTCAAAGAGCTAGACAGGTAGACACTATAAGACCCTATTTACATTTTTTTTAAAACACACTCGTATTAACATTAATCTACAGGTGAGCTGGATGCTCAGTTTTCCTCTAAAAAAAATAAGTATTGAGGGGACCAGTCTGCTAAACATGGTCTGTTCGGAGCCAGAAAGTTGTTACCTGGTAACCACTAATAGTTAGTTAATGCCCTTCTTGCTCTGAACAGATGATGAATAATGTGTGAACAGGTAGTATGTGTATACCGGTATTCAACTCAACTTTACCCAAGATTCCATAGGTATGGGGACAGTTCTAGGACACAAGCGTCTGCAAAAAATGCCCAGCAGTAATTTTCCTATACATAACCCAAATCTCTTCTTCAACCATAGACCAAACATAATATCTCACCTTAACCCTAACTTTCAATTTAGCATAAAACACAACAAAAATATCCCTAACTTTACATTTTTGACTAAAGCCCTTGGAGTCATTGTTCCTAGAGCAAATATTAGGTTACTTAAGGGCTTGCTCAGATATGAAACAGTAAACGGCTGCAGTTTGGTTACATGTCCATGAATTGCAACTGAGCACAACAGAGGTCATACACGTATTCACTTAGCTCTGTTTTAAGGTACACAAATGTGCAGCGTATAACAATTACTTAATTATTAAAAATAAATCTGCGGTTTACCACTTTATATCTGTACAAGACTAAAGAGATGTATTATGCTGCTGGAGTTCTAGGAGGAGATTCTCACTGAGAACTTGATGGTAAAATTCTACTTTAAATCTTTATATGCCACACAAATAATATCCCTGTGCCGCATTGTATTTATCACGGGATAGATATACCAAATGCTTCAAGATTAATTCCCTGGATCTAGCGCAAGATTAATCTATATTGTTGTTTAAAGGGTTGTCATGGAGCTAATCAGAATTAAAAAAGGGTTATTTTGCAAAGCCATTGTTGTGCACAAAGAAATCCTTCCATCAACCTTTATTTTGTGCAAAATTACAAGTGTGGCAACAAGCAACCATGTAGAGAGGCGAGGAAAGCAATCAAAGCATGGAGATATATATACCTGTTGTATAAAGTGCTGTCATGATGAGCAATCTGGCTATGAATGCTCTTATCTTGTGATTATGAATGGGTATCAAGCGTGATGGATGCGTGATGAAGATCGCACCACCAGAAAGCTTTATTGGCTACCACTCTGTCTCACTGGGACATTCATGAAGACTAGCAGTTTCTTCACTCCATCTTATACACATCAGGCAATCAAAGACTCTCCAGGCATGCCCCCTCCCCC
>BEXV01000721.1:79548-89767 GCA_003118195.1 Hemicentrotus pulcherrimus
AATAATAATAATAATAATAATAATGATGATGATGATGATGATGATGACGATGATATAAATCATGATAATAACAACGATGCTCTCATAAAAATTATTTACACAAACAACATCTAAATGTCCATTTAAAAATAATAACCCTGGCTAGCCCCTGAAACTATTATTGGTACCAAGGCGGATCTCAATGTTGGTACATAGTCCATTACAAGCAGGGTTGGCATATTTCCCACTTCGGAGGCTTATTTCCCGGACGCCGGGAAATAAGCGGTATTTACCGGTATTTACTGCTTTTTACCGGTATTTACCACGTTTTCCCGGGAAATATATATTTTTCCACTCATTGTCCAATTTTGAATATAATAACACTGGTGGTGAGTATGGTTGCTCTGGTGTGAACTATTTTTTGTGTGTTTGTTTGTGTGTTTGTCTATGTCTGTTATTATGAAATGCTGGAAAAAAAATACAAATATACACCTAATCTAGATATGATATTCTTCATTAAAGGGAACCAAAACCTTCACACTAAGTTACTTTTATTGTAAAGTTTAAGATATTTAAAAAAATCAGTGAAAATTCGAACAAAATCGGGCAAGGAATAAGAGTTAAAACTTTTTAAAATGACTTGTCACCAGAGGGCAATATTCAATTTGATGACTTTATGACATAATTTGTGGACAACTCTCCATTCCTTTTGTACATATTTACTTGCGTTCTTGATCCGACTTATTAACATGTGAAGTAGAATATCATTTTGCATTCTATATCTTGCTTTCAGGGGAATAGATTATCTCAATCACAAGAAAGAAGGAAAAACATGAAATTTGATGTATAAAATTGTTGCTTGTCAATCTGTACAAATTGAATATCGCCCCCTAGTGACTAGTCATTTCAAAAAGCTTTAACTTCCTTATTCCTTTCCCGATGTTGTTAGAATTTTCACTGATTTTATTCATTTATCTTAAACTTTACAATAAAAGTAACTTAGTATGAAGTTTGTTTCCCTTCATTAAGTCAGTTGCTAATTACCATATTCATGAATACCTATCAATGAGAATATGAACAAAATGCCATGTGTTTGGGTGTGTACATGTATGCAGTGTGGATTTTATAAATCTGTTTGTGTGTTCCTACTATGAGTGATATGCTGCTAATTATTTCAGAACAATATTTTCAGTTGTTGAGGCTAAAAACAAGTAAAATTATTAATAAATAGAGAATTAAAATTATATTTCCAATTATTTACATATTTACCGGACGGCAATCTTATTTACCGGACGGTAGTTACCGGTAGTTACCGCCACTGGTATTTACCGCCCAACCCTGATTACAAGGTATCAAGTATCCTATAACAAGTATCCATGGTTTGAGACAGACAACAGGATGAACATTTCTTGTCTAGGGACATAAAAAGATCTGATTCATGTGAGATATACTCTACCAGCTACCAGTTGGTTACAACATTTTTAGTCAGCCTTCCATTTTATTGAGTGCAATAGACAGGGATGACAATAAAGTTCCCTCTAAAATGTTATGACTTAAAAAATATCAAATCATTGAATCTATTAAACGGAAACTATGTTTAACCTTTAAAAATTTGATACTCTACCAGCTTTTTTGGTTACAATATTTTTTTTTGCCAGCCTTCCATTTTATTGAGTGCAATAGACAGGGATGACAATAGGGATTCTGAAAATAAAGTACCATTAAAATGTTTTGACTTAAAAATATCAAAGCATCAAATCTATTAAAGAGATGGTTCAATGAAATGTGGAAAATGGGCAAATGACACCTCTACAGATTGCTGAGAGCATTAACAAAATGAGCAAAGTACTTTTAAAGCCCTCACTGTTGTGAGGAATAAATTAAATGCAATTGGGTTACCCTTTCCTGAACCCACTCACTAGGTGAAATGACGGCGTTATTTTACATGCGNTTCATAAGACTTGTTCATGTTGCAAAATGTGTTTTACCTCATTACTATGACTAATGTTACTTCACAGCTTCTGTCACTTTGACTTTTAACCACAACTGACGTTAGTTGCGGTCTTATCATTACCTCGTCGTCGTAGAGGGGAAAGACCTTTTCTGTAAGCCGCAAATTTCCCTTTGGTATTGTAGCTACATTTTTGTATAATATATGTTTGGAGCCAGAAGTGAATTAACTCATATACTATAATACACAGCTAACACCCTTTTGGCTCTGAATAGACAATGTTATCTATTAACCAGTTGATTGCCGAATTATCTCATTCCCATTGACTTTTGAATAACAAGCAACCGATACACGTAGGCAATGGGTTAAAAAGCTATCTTAGTAAGAGAAATGAAACCACAAACACCACCACATTTGTTTGTCCAATTTCAGTTTTTGTTTATGTCCATTTCAAATTAGATTACTTTTCTGCCTAAAAAGGCCCTGTAATTTGTACTTCATTGCAGCTAGTCACTAGTGTCAGTCCCCTATCTATCACCCTTCCCAAAAGTTTTGAGGCACCATGAAAAGTAGTGGTTTTCAAAAATCACATCAAGATTTGAAACAGGTAGAATGATAACTATAATGATGAGGCTACCCTTTATCAGAAGACAATTTTAATATTTTCATAACTAATATATACCCGAGATCCCGAAACCAAGGAATCTTAGAACCTATACCTGGAAAGCGGCCATGATCCAGAAGGCATACTTGACATTGGTTTGAGACTGGGCATCCTCTAAAGAACTCAACGACACCATCTGACCGGTCACGCTGGCAGCATCGCTGCTCCGAACAAAGATGGACACATCGTCGCTGGAGCTGGCTGTCCCATTGGTAACCAAGGGGGTACAGTCTGTGTTCAGAAGGAACGGTTCTGCCAAGAGGGGGCTGATGACAGCACCAAGGCCGTAACAGAAATGAAGAGCCTGAAAGAGAGATAAAACAACAACATTAGCAATAAAGTAACAACAATAACGTAACAACAACTACAATAACAACAGCAACAAATACAATAACAAAAATAGTAATAATAATAGTGATAATAAATAATTACCAGTATTAATGATATCACTAATATTATTATTCCTAAAATACTACTACTACCACTATGAATACCACTATGAATACCAAGACTAGTAATAATGATAATAATAATAATAATAATAATAATGATGATGATGATGATGATGACGATGATATAAATCATGATAATAACAACGATGCTCTCATAAAAATTATTTACACAAACAACATCAAAATGTCCGTTTAAAAATAATAACCCTGGCTAGCCCCTGAAACTATTATTGGTACCAAGGCAGATCTCAATGTTGGTACATAGTCCATTACAAGCAGGGTTGGCATATTGTCAGGGATGACAATAAAGTTCCCTCTAAAATGTTATGACTTAAAAAATATCAAATCATTGAATCTATTAAACGGAAACTACAAGCAGATTTTTAAATTCTCAATGTTTAACCTTAAAAAATTTGATACTCTACCAGCTTTTTTNGGTTGCTAGGCTGATGTCCGGTGGCTCTCCAGCTACTTCGTCATCTGTTGGAACCTCTGACGGATCTCTGGTCGCCTCGTCCACTGGTAGATGATTGTCTGGTGGATCCCCAGCCGTCTCCTCACCTGGTAGAATGTCATCTGCCGTCCCTCCAAGTGCATCGTCATTCGTCAAATCCACATCCGGTGAGTCTCCTGCTGCCATCTCTTCTTCACTAGACTCAGTAATTGCTGAAGGTTCTGCTTTCAACTTGGGACCGTCATCCTCGTCTGCTTTCTGTAGCTCGCCAAAGTTGCTTGCAGACTCAGGAACAACCTCAGAAATGGACATAACCTGCCTTTCAAATCCTTCATACGGAAGGGACTGCAAAGGCGTTGGTAGTTCCATCATCTGATCGTTGTTTGTAACTGAACCACCAACATCTTGTCCAGGGTGCTTAGTCGCCATCCCATCGCCTCCAGCTGGATTATGAGGACAGTTCTGAGAGAAATGCCTAGTTTCATTGCACTGGTGACAACGTCTGGTCTCTGCTTCTAGACGGTCATGTGCGGCGTACAGCATCTTGGGATGAGGACAATTCCGAGAGAAATGTCCTTGTTGGCCACAATCAAAACGAGGTCCGTCCTGATGTCGTCCCTGGGAGTGTGGCCCTGTATTGCCATACTGCGACGTACTTCCTACTTGGCGGGTCAGTGCTTCCAATCTGGCTTTAAGATCAGTTAGCTTCTTCTCCAGCTTCTTCACCATTCCGGATGTATCAGGGTGCTGAGGTCGATCGCTACCTGTCAGTACCCGGCTGTGGCTGTGACGGTGAGAGTACCTCAACTCTCCCCTCTCTGCTTCCATCTGAAGAAAGGCCTCCGTGTTCAGAGCTGCGCCAATAGCCTCATCCAGGGTATGTGGCTGAGCCCGTAACAAACCTTCTCGGATGGCTGGGTTCATTATTGCGTCAAGAAAGTGACCCCGAGCCAGCTGATCCTGTCTAGTGGCATCAAACTCCTGGTAAGCCATCCCTGCCAGGTCTCTGATACTTTGGCCCAATTCCTGAAGGGTTTCGTTCGGCTTCCTTCGTCGGGAACGTAGTTCTGCCAAGAACACATCAGCTCTTCCTGAAGGTCCGAAGCGATGTTTTANTCAATCGTTTCAGCTGAGCGGCCCGCTGTTCATATTGTGACGTCACTTCAAAAATCAGCCGACTTACAATGTTTTGGGGGCTTTTATAAATTTTGCTCGAATGTACAAGTTACACAAATGTAATGATTTTAATCAGTGTAATTTTTCGATTGCAATGATACCAAATTCAGTCAAGTTTGAAATCAATAAACCATCTCTTTAAACGGAAACTACAAGCAGATTTTACAATATTTTTAGCCAGCCTTCCATTTTATTAAGGGCAAGAGACAGGGATAATAATAGGGATTCTGAAAATAAAGTATCCTCATAAATGTTATGACTTAAAAAAAAACATCAAAGCATCATCAAATCTATTAAATGGATATACAAGCAGTTTTGTAATTTCTTAATGTTTAATCTTAAAAGATTTGAGTCATGTGAGGTATACTCTACCAGCTCCTACTTGGTTACCATATTTTTAGCCAGCCTTCCATTTTATTGAGGGCAAGAGACAGGGATGATAAATTGATAATAGGGATTCTGAAAAAAAGTACCCTCTAATATTTCATGACCTAAAAAAAAAGGATACTACAAGCAGACTTTTAAATTCTCAATGTTTAATCTGAACTTTTCAAATAACTTAAATATGAAAAAAATGAAATACTAAGATGAACGTTGCAAATCACCAGTAGACCTTTAAATTGTCACAATAAGATCTAAAGTTTATTTGACAATTTAAAAACAAAATTACAAGAACATGCCTCCAACAGTTAAAGCAAAAAGCTACACATTTTCAACATTTAACTGAACCTTAGGTACAAAATACAAAATATTTGTATCACAATGAAGTTGATGATACAAGTAGACCATTAAATTGTTACAATAAACTTTTACATTCCTGTGACATTCAACTTCAAAACATCATAGTCACAAGTACAACGTACATGCCTACCACTACTGAAACAAACACGTAAACAAATGGTCAAGATCTAACTTATCCTAAGATGCAAAGAAAAAATATCCAATATCATTACAATTAAGTTGTACATGTAAATCACTGGTAGACCTTACAAATTGTCACAGGTGGCATACATGTATCATCTTTATGTAGACGTATATCAGGCGATTGTTAAATAGCAGACCTTAAAATTGTCACAATAAAACGTCATAAAAGCCGGTAACATCAGCGATATCTAATTGTTTTTTTCGCTTCTCTCTCTCTCTCTCGATCCGTCTCTCATTTTTTGTCGGCTTCCTTTTTGTCATAAAAGCAAGTAACATCAGCGATACTTCATTGTTTTTGCTTCTTTCTTTCTATCTCGATCTGTCTCTTTTTTTCTTTCTCAGACGTCGGTGATGTTGGCATTCATTTTCTTCATCCATTTCTTTCTTTCCATCGAATTACTTTATGTCATGCCGGTTACATCAGCGATTTTAACAATTCTGTTTTTTTTCTTTCCACGGGCTAAAAAGTATGGTGCGGCTTATAAACGATAAATACAGCATGTGTCTTCAACGGATGAAACAAATATGAATACAAATTTTCAAAATCTACCATAACCTAAGATAACAAATACAAAATATCCAATATCACAATGAAGTTGTTGATCGCTAGTAGACCTACAAATTGTAACGATAAAATCTAAAGTTTCTCCAATATTCAAACTCATATTATCCAATAATCACAAGTACGTGCTGCCCACAGGCACATTGGAAACAAAATCTTTACAAAATGTTCAAAACCCAATCTTTAAGTCCAGCATGAACTCGATATCCTATCCCATTGTTCCTGCAAAAAAATTTTTCGTTTGCAGAAAGATGAGATGGTCCAAGATGAGGGCATCACAAAAACAACACTGACATGCACGTATGGCTTCATAATCTCACTCAAAATCTTCGGAACATATGAATAGATGGGACATGAGCAGGTATTTATGTTACGCTGGTTGCCATGGAAATATAACCGCCCAAGGAGAGGAGGATGATATGAAGCAAACAGAATTATGATGGGGAGATTTTGTGTGGGAGGATAATAATGAGAGTGCATAGCCAGAACAAGAAAGGAAATAGAGAGAGGAGAGGATCCCCCTCTTCTGTCTTCATTTTCTTTCTAGGGAAAGGGAGAGATGAGACCAATTAAACTAAACAATCCTTCCTACTAAGGTAATGATCAGCTTTGGGCTAGAAAATGAATGAGATTGAACATGTACATGTATAAAGTATAAACTCACTTTTTGTTTAAAGCTTCTAAAAGCATGTTGACAAGTTTTGGGCTAAAATATAAATGCTCTATGCTTTATGAGTGCATGCACATATAAGATGTATACCTGTATTCACATTTCTTTGAGTCAAATATTTCAGCTATTCTTATTGGGTTTTTATCTTGATTTTTGTTTGTCCTCTTACCGAGGTGCTTTACTTCTCATATTTCATATATATTGTGGCGGGCACGGTTCGCCACCTCGGCTGACACGGATGACTTGTCAGGATGACCGTGTCTGGCCAGGCGCTCTCCGTCCGTTTGGACAAAATATATGCCCTAGCTTGATGGCTGGAGTTCTTTACTGCTCTCACGTCGCATGTCAACAATCATGCATCCTTCGACTGCAATCGGTCACCCCAATTGTTGAGCACAGCAACAGTCAATTGCGCATCCTTCGAGCAATCAATCAATCAATCATTCATCCCTTCGTTATCTCCGACTCCCAACGTTTCACTGCTCCAAGAAATTACACCAGAACACTGAATTCCAAGTCAAAAAGCTTTTAATGCTTACATGGTCAACAGGTAGGGTATAACAAAGGTACAACTTCAGGTTAGCCTCGGTGAGGCTGGCCTGTATAACGGATACAGTGTAGTGGATAGTCCTAATACACAATCCTCCCGCATCCAAACAATCTTCCTGTACTTAAGCGTATAAAAGAACAATTATGTCCTCGTTACTAAAATAAGACTGTAACACAACATTTCTGCTTATTTCATGAAATTACCGAACACAATCTTCAGGACAACCCATTATTCTTGATTCGATAACTATCATATAAATAATAGCCCCAAAAGAAACATGATAATTGGACCAACATGATCAAAATATGGAATTTATACTAATTTTCCTTCAATTTGGTAATTGCTAAATCAACGTTGCCCCATATCATTATAGCGCATGCGCGTATATGTGCGCACAACAAAACATGCTTAACCTCCGTCCCATACTAAATCCCTGATTTGTTACAATATTTACATCAATTTACATTTCAACATAATAAAAAAGACAAAAGTAATTAAATAAATGGTTTTTACCTTTACATTTCTTGAACAATTTCTTTCTTGTTTCATAAAAAAAACTTTATTTGTTATATAATATCATAGTCATAATTTGAAATTAATAAACAAGACTTTTATTACTGTACTTTTCACCATCATATCGAAGTTGGATATATATTATGTATTACAGTATATTGACCTAAAATTAACATGAAGCTTATCTGTTTTAATGATGTCAACTTGACATATTCATAACTGTCCTATTTTTAATCAGATATATTGCTCAAACTTTCACTAATATGTTTGTCTCATTTTTCTGCTTTTATCAAAATATCAGGGTGGACTGAATTCCCCTCTAAGGATCACAGCTGTACCAATCTTTTGGTTTCCAACCCAGTACCTCCAGATTATATGACCAGTGCTCTATACCCCTATAAAGCCATCGTGATACATTTCAAAATGATCAGTTAAGTATTTCCAGGCTTCAAGTAAATTGCTTCAGCACAGGAAGTCGGTGAAAGAGAGGGCCGCATGCATGCACTCACCTGTAGGAACGGTGAGACGAGTTTGCCATAGATCTTGAGCAGGGACACGTTGGCCGTGGTGTCGATGATACCCATGAAGAAGCCCATGAAGGCCAGGTCAATAAGGAGGAGAGGTAGGTTGTTACAGAGAGGTATAAGACTCAGGGTGATGCCAATCATGGTGTTGGAGATGAGGAGTAGAGGATCTGCACCATACCTGTCAAGAAACCAAATGCACAATAAAAATCACATTAACATTTTTTCAGGTGCTTAAATCCCATGATAAAATCAATTTGAATGTTTCAATCAACAGACAAGGACTTAGCACATCTGCTGAATTAAGCCAGGAGGGCATTAATTCAGATCAAATATCAGAGAATGCCTTTCTGGCTCTCAACAGAATATGATCCAATGTCTTCGGCTATTGATATATATGTGTAAATGTGACAACAACAGGGGCAGACTAGCCATGGGCTGTTTGTGGAAATTTCCCAAAGGGCCGCTCAATATTTTGGCTTGAGAGCCATTTGATGTGGTCTGAGGGCCGATCACATCAAAGTCAGTCTTGCTTAGTCCGCCCTTGGACTACACTATCTCTCTAATTAAGGGCTAAAATAAGTTTCAGTCATTTCATTCATACAGACATGTGTTCTATCTATAAACAAATAGAACCTCTGACATCCTACTGAAACACATGTTTAGAATTAATATGTATTTCAATGGGATGTCAGCAGACATGAATTGATGCCCTGTTTTAGTTGGGGTTTTTTTCTCCAAAATTGTTTTTCCTCATTCAAATGTCTTGAATACTAAATAATGTTGCCTTTCTCTGATCAACAAATTCATCACAACTGTCCTGTGAATTTGTTTTCATATTGCATGGGAGCCCCATCTCTTAAAGGCATATCGTTTAACAATGTTAAATCTGAGATGCACGGCCCTACGTGTATCAGTGTCTGTTATATGGTGTAATATTGAAGCCCTAAAAAAATTGCACTTCAAAATGATCGAGTGACCGGTTTTACCATACTTGTTTTCCCCAATAGACTGTAGTGTTATAAAGACCGTTAGAAAAGCGTAAAATTTGGTTTCCATTTCCAATCATGAATATCTTGATAATCAGGCTTGTAAAAGTCATGGGTATCCTGACTGACCTAAAGGTTTATAATTATCATTGCACTGATCATGAGCTAAATCCAGGATTGTGTTTCAGAATCTGAGAAAAAGTTACCGGATCCTTTTACGAAATTGCATGATAAGCCATGCTACGGTCTATATATTGTGTAAATAATTGCAAGCATTATTTTGAATAGTGTGCAACATGTATAGTCACATCATAGCTTGATATGTTTTGCAATAGTGAATGAGAAGAATTACAAGTTATGTGGAATGGGAGTGGGAGTTAAGAATTCATTGTGAAAAGTCAGGTAACTGGAAAGTCTGCGGGCGACAACAAAGTTTGCCCTTCAATTCTCCCTATTTAGTGTGGATATAAAAGAAAAGTGGTATAGGTCTTACTGAAAAATTAAAACACAAAGTTTTTGTATGGATACTAAAATAAATTTAAAAATCTTAAAACTTTCAACAACAAAAAATTGTCCATTCTAATTCAAGATATTCAAGTTCTCTTGGGACCGTGTCAAAATGTTAATAGTATGCTTTTAAGTCATTCAGTGTTGTAAAAAGTTGTAAAAAGAAACAATTTGTTTTCTGTGTGAAGTTATATAGGTTACATCCTACGTGTAGCTTGATATTTACACAGTGAATGAAAAGAATCAGAAGTTATGAGGGATAAGTGGGAGTTAAGGATTCATTGTGAAAAATTAGAACACTAAT
>BEXV01000721.1:89877-108082 GCA_003118195.1 Hemicentrotus pulcherrimus
TTTAATCGCCTTTTTCTCCCGAACGTTTTCTAACTGCACGTTTCATCGGTGTCACACCGATAGAATGAGAATTTAATCGCCTATTTCTCTTCTTTTCATCGGCTATTTAATCGCCTTTTTCTCCTCTGTTGTATTCTAACTGCCATTTTCATCGGATGCGTCCGGATGCATCCGATGAAAATCGGTGCAGTTAGAAAAGGGTATAAGTTTTTGCATACTAAAAAAAAAAAGGAAAAACTTATAACAATTTTTTTCCTCCATTCTAATAGTATGCCTTGAAGTTATGCAGTGTTGCAAAATGTTGTAAAAGTTGTTAAGTTGTAAAAAGATTTTAAAATTGTTTTCTGTTTGTAGGGAGAGTATGAGCAGTGTGGCTAAATTTGAGGAGTAAAAGATTTGGATACCACCAATCTGTGCCTTGCTACATGTACCGGTATGCATGAATTTTTAAGAAATCACAATATTTTTTTCCTCTGATCTATTACATCAGTGAATTTACCATGATATGGATATTTTGTAAAAGAATATACCATGTTATAGATGTTTTTCTCACTGATGAAAATCACACTGAAAATATTCATTTCACTCAAGAAATGGAAAATTACAATAGCAGGGGATTGCTTAAGAAATATTGGATATTTAAAGGAAAACACAGTTCAGAATAGATTTATCCCACCAAACAGATAAACCCCAACTTGTTACCAAACAACATGATCAATAACACTGACTACCTCTTATCTAAAAGTTGGCATAGGTATAATACACAGGCATAACTTACATGTATTTTTCAACTGAATCTATGACCATGACATCCTCTATTACCATAACATAGAGGTTGCAGGATGAAAAGAGCTTAACAAAATATAATGGGATTTTTCGGGTCTATTTAAACAAAACTTGCCAGTATCAATGGCCCTCAAGTTCTCTACACTTATGCAAATATTTCAAAATGTCAAATGTGTTTGATCATTAGTGAAGTTGTTCACCAAAGCAGCAGCTTCTGTGCAGAAAACATACATGTAGCTACCTTTGGTCAATAATACATGAAATTTCTCATCTATTTTTCTGGTTTATTCAAGCAAAATTTGTCAGTTTTAATGGCCCTCAAGCAATCTACACTTGTGCAAAGATTTTGAAATTTCAAATGTGTTTGCTCATGTGAAGTTGTTGTCCTTCTTTGGAGAAAACCTAGCTACCGTTGTAGGATACAAGAGATTTCTCAAATAGCAACAGAGGAATGTCCGGTGTAAACAAGGGATGGCTCAGATAAAGACGTCTGTAGTCAGTCATCTGTTGTGAGCCAGAAGGGTGCTAACTCTATACTCGGTAGACAGTGTTAACGTCCTTCTGGCTCTCCATGCTTCTGCTCCCGACTTTTAAAAATTCAACTAGTTTAATAATTGCCGAATGTTATAGTTAAGCCATGAAGAACAATTTTTTTGTCCTCTGACTTCCGTTACGCCACCACATACATGTACATGTACATGTAATTGTCGATCTTCAACAACAAAATTTAAGAATCTTTCAAAGGAAAATATCAAATTAATTTTTATGCCGTCAAAATGAAATTTAAAGTAAACAAAAGGAGTTACAAATTTGAAGGCTAGGAAATGGAATCATTCCCTCAAATCAGAATGGTTGGCAGCTATGAAATTAGAATGTCAACATTTAAAGGCCAAAACACAATGACAATATACATGTATATCAGATATACCACATAATCTATCACTCAACCCACATCACTTCTGACCTTTGAAAGAGTAGGTCATTTTGAAGAAACCATCTTTTTCTCTCAAAACAAAAATATAAATGAATTGCAAATATCACAATTTCCAATCCACTCAGACTTTACCTTTAAAGGTTAAACCATGTAGTTCTAAATTCTAAGATGGGTTGATTTACATTAAGATCATTAAATGAACAAAAATATAAAGAGAAAACAGAGTTTTTATTAAACTCTATTGGAAGATAAATAATCACTGAATAAATTTGGTAACTTGGTAAATCTGTAAATTATGACATTTACATGTACCGGTATAGCAAATTATCTACCCTATTTTCCATATTCACTGTTGGTTTCGCCATGATTTTCCATTTCTTGTTTCAATCAATTGATTTCTGCATGCCTGAACTAAAAATGTATATGAATATGTACATGTAAGGGTGCGTTCAATCGACACTTTTTCACCCTAGAATCATGGTTTTCAAAGACGTTTAGTACAAAACACGGTTGCGTTCAAGCGATTTTTTTTTGTCGGTCGTAGAAATAAACGTGGTTAAAAACACAAACAAGAAACGCTGAAAAAGATGCGTTTTGCATCGCTAAAATTTGACTGAACGAACAGAGATCCCAATCATGATTATATGATGTCATTATCATGGCCTGTTCCGTCATGTTATTCCTTGTTTTCCTTCTATCATTTCTCTTTCTGTTTTTATAATGTTATTCTTCATTATTCCATCTTTCATCTCCTCTTCTATCTTTCCATTATCTATTCTGTATTGTTTTTTCTTTCTGTCATTCCTTTATGTTTTTCTTTGTTTTTTCCTTCCATCTCCTTTTCTTATGTAATTCTTTGTTTTCATCTTTCATTTTCTCTTCCATCTTTCCATCATCCATTCTTAATCAATTTTTCTTTCTGTCTTTCTTTATGTTATTCTTTGTTTCTTCCTTCTTTTACCTTCTTTTATGTTATTCTTTGCTTCTTCCTTCTATCACCTTCTCTTATGTTATTCTTTGTTTTAATCATTCTATCACTGTCTCTTATGTTATTCTTTGTTTCTTCCTTCTATCACCTTCTCTTATGTTATTCTTTGTTTTTCATCATTCTATCACCTTCTCTTATGTTATTCTTTGTTTTAATCATTCTATCACTTTCTCTTATGTTATTCTTTGTTTTAATCATTCTATCACTTTCTCTTATGTTATTCTCTGTTTATATACATTGTTGTTTTTGTTTCCTTCTATCACCTTCTCTTATGTTATTCTTTGTTTTAATCATTCTATCACTTTCTCTTATGTTATTCTCTGTTTATATATTTCTATCACTTTCTCTTAATCAAGATTAAGAACTTGGCGAAGTCCTGGGTCAAATTGCGCAGTGTGATGCGCAGTGGCTGGGCTCGAAATGAGCTAGAATCAGCGTTGATGTACATGTAAATCGCTTGAACGCTCTCCCCAGCAGTAACCGCGTTATGTAACAGCGTTTTTGATTTGTGATTCATGTTTGTGAATCTAGCTTCGAAAAATCACTTAAATGCACTGTGACACATACATGCACCCATCTGAACTTTTCAGCATGAAAAGGAGAACCTTTCGAAAAAGGTAAATGTACAATTGTAGTATAAGTGATAATTATTTATGAATACACAAATTTATACAAAATATTCCTTCTCTTTCTTTTCTCTTAGAGGCTGAACATCAATACTGTTTTGCAAAGTCATGAAGAAATGATTATTTAAAAACTCTAACCTGTTTTTGTTATATTTCTTATGTTTTCTGATTTGTTAATATATCAAATATCTTTTGGGGGCTATACTTGTGCTTTTAGCCTTGAAGTGCCATGCAAACATGTAAAAGGACCATCAAAGTATATCTTTAAACAAGGAAACTCAGTAACACACAAAAGGATGATCAACATCTGAATTGCTGTGCACCTACATTTTGTAAAAGTACTCCTACATCCTCAAAAAAGTGGTTTCAGCTTTACAGCTTTTCTTGATTTATTTCATTCAAACACAAGACTTCAAAAGGTTACTCCATCATCTTGCGGGCAGAGATGAAATTGAATGACAAATTAGTCGTCTGCGTTCCCCCGGGGGCAGCATCTCGGCCTGGTGTTTCATTTAGGGCTTTTTCACAGAGATGAAGGCATGAGACAATGCAAGACACAATCCAGAAGTAGAAAATAGATGTTATTCAATTGAAAAGGCGCAGAGAGATGAGAGTTAGTACACTTCCATGAATCATTGTCAACTTTGACTTGCAAACAAACATGCAGGACAAAGACTATTGAAAAATGACCATTGCACGTCTCATATTCCTTTGGAAAACTGCTAGAGGGGCAAATCCTCAGGGGTATCTAATTATGATAAAGGTGCTGCCTTTATTTTGTTTAATATCCTGGGGATTTTTTAATCATATTACAACTCCTCCCATCTCTTCCCTACATCTATTGCCCTACATAGGAGGAGACACATATGGAATTGGTTTGTAATATGTAATTGCGATTGTAAGTCTGAATTTACCTGAATTCAATTGAAAATATGTTTGTGAAAAATTGATTGAAATGAAATTTGAAACTCCCTTCATTCAAATTGTTTCCCAATGCTTAAATTTTCGCCTGTAGAACTTACTCCATAAGCCTCCAAAGAACATGTACATGTATACAGCAAATGAGATACATGTACATTTATATTTTAACATATGAAATAATTATCTTAATCTCCATTTTCAGTTGATTTCACAAGAATCATATTTTTTCATAAAATACTGAAGGTTTGATTAGACCCATTAAAAAACTATTGGCCAATATACAAATACATCATACATAATATCGTCAGAGCAAGAAGTGGGTTAAGTTAACTTGTGTTGAAAGTGTGTTTAAGTGTACGAGTTAAAGCCCTTCTTGCACCAAACAGATGATACATTATCAAAGTGTTTATAATTTGTTTATACTTTATTCATGATACATACAGTACATGTGCATGTAGAAGATTATTAGGACAGCAACATAAATTGGATATCTTCTGATGAGAACCAGAAGGTCATTAACTAGTCAACGCCCTTCTTGCTCTTTACAGATGATTACATCTCACAGATTATCAAGGGAAATCATGTTAATTTACAATGCGTATTGTGTCCCCTATCCCGCATAAGCTCCATTAAAGGCAGGGTTTTCTGCTGAAACTACTTTAAATTCATGCATGTACTGTAATCTGTTGCTCACAATGTGTTAATAGCAATGTCCCATAATGCACCACCAACTGCATGACGCCATGTGATGATGCTTGAGTACATGGGGGTGCTTCATAAAGATCCTAAGTTGAACTTATACCTAAGTTGGACTTAATTATGGAGAGCCATTTGTAGCCTTAAAATTAAATATATTCAAAAGTGAAAAATCAATTTTTTTATAGACTTTTTATAAATTCCACATCAAGAACATGAATTTTCCTTGAAAATAGAAAATATGATTGATTTGAATCAACATTCTATGCCTTTTGAAATAACTTTTACAAAATATTTTCATAGATGCTAATGGCTTTCCATAACAGTTGAGTCCAACTTAGGATCTTTGTGAAACACGCCTTCACCAAATGGTGGCAGAACTTGAAGTACATTACAGCAGTACGTGGTAGCAATGTCACTGTCAGTAAATTAAAATGTCTTTAGAGGTACTATGTCCCATTTGCAGGCCAAAATAATGAAAAGGTTATATTCCAATTGCATTTGAAAGATAATACTAATTTAGAACTTCCCTAAAGCATAAAAAGGGCTTGAAAATGTCTTTGGGTGGTAAAAATAACGAGCATTAGTTGTCAAATCGACTTCAGTGATTGCAATCATTTAAGTAATAGTCTTATTTTCAGACCCTTGTACCGAAATGTCATTCGTTTTGTGCTGCCCAAAGATTCGATCAGTTTAATTTTGATCATTACAAGAAGTGGGTTATCGATGTAGACAAATACTCACCTACCATTTACAGCTCAATTTATGTAAGTTATTACAAAAGAAGAAAAACAGTTGGTCAGTCACTCAATAGTGTCTGACAGTGAAGTCTAGAAGGGAAACAGGTTTCCTTGCATAGTTTGAATATGAGGGTACTCGCTGCTAACGTTTAAATTTCACAAATGGAACATATGGTACATGTACATTGTATGTGACATATTCATTATTCCTACAAAGTTCTACAGATGTTGGCTGCAAGTGGGACATGCAGAGTGTCCACACACAAAACAATTTATCGCGAAACTCTATAAAGAATCATCGTATAAAGAATCATCGTATAAATTTCAGAGTGTCCACACACAAGAAACGTCGTCTAACTAATCATCATTTAAATTCCAGATGTCCACTAACAGAAGAAAGTAATCCTGAAACTCGTACAGCGAAATGTCCTGCGGGCATGAAATAGAAGCGGAGATGACAGGTCAGGTCTCCTTTCGCGCGAGGTCACGTTAAGCCCTGCCCAGTTAGTTACACTAGTTAGACTAGTTCCGTCCACACACAACATTTTCGTGATTCTTTATCGAGTTTCAGTTCGAAACGATGCCCAAACATGCGTTTCGTTAGACTAGTTTCGTTATACGACGTATCGTTAGTCAGCATCCACACCTACATATTACATCGTAAAACTATTGAGAAACGGTATAGCTAATCACGAAAAATGGTGTGAGTGGACAGGGGGATGGTACCTTTAATGGAGATCTCCTATCGCTATAAACATCACAGAATCCAATGAATCCCTGAGAACAGAGATCATGTTACATGACTGCAGCCTGGCATGATCGCTGCTAATCTGATTACATGGGTTCCACAAAGATGAAAACCAATCCCATTTCGTCTTTCCCCTTCATTTTGAGCCAACAGCAGGCACAATTAAGGGCAATTTGAAACCCATCAATCCAACCTCTCCGTACCTCAAACCGCACATCACACAATCATTATATTTCATGTCATGTATAACTATAGCCGAGGATCTTCATCTAGAAACTGTTTATAGGTCCTACATAAAATAAGATATAAAGTTATAGTCTAGATCTATTGTCAAGTGCAAGCTACATGTAGGCACCACCAACCAGTTGCGTACTACATATATTAATGAGTTTAGTTTATTTGATGACTGTTGTTTCAAATTCATCATTACACACGTTTTGAATGGAATTCAGACCAGTTACATTATTAGAATTTTCAATATTCTGTTTATTTTTTCAAAGTATACAAATTTCAATAGTACCATTATTTTCAATGAACTTGAAGTAGGTACCGTATATAGTTTAGTATACCTTATGAAGTCTTTTATATTTTCTGTAAAAATCCATTGAAAATCCAGTTGTCTTATTCTAAGGCACGTTTAAATGAGCTTTAAAACCATTGGGGCATTAGGCCTTTAAAAAAAAAAGATGTTGTATTACCCTTTTACATATGTAGGTGCCAAAACACGGGAGGTCGGTCGAAATCCATTTTGTTTGTTTTGAAACTCCCTCTTTGGGCTGATATTTCTCATATTAATACATTTTTTTTTAAAGCCGACTATCGATTTCAATTTTGGGGGGGTTGGTCGCAAAGGGTAATACAACATTTTTTTGTAGAGGCCTAATGGAGAATATGGAATTGGTTATCAATAGATATACATATACATGTATGATCACAGGCACACCGAATATTAAATGCAGCAACTCTATGTACACAGACTAGGCACTTCAACTCCATGCTAAACAAAGCTGAATATTGATAGCACAAACACAAAGCTTTGTCACTCTTGGATAAACTTTGCTTTTAGGTACTGAATGGCTATATATTTGATTATCTGGAAACAATATTTGCTCTTATCATATCGCAGTGAGATAAGTGTGCAATAAGTACATTCCAAACTGTTTATTTTGGCAAAAAGTCAAATATTATACAGGTAGGCACAATAGGCGTGTCTGCACTATCTCGAGATTGCCAAATATCCAGCTATTTTGAACTATCCCGATCGAAAGCTATCCAGCTATTTGCGTCTTCACTAGACCGAAGTAGCAAATTAGCTGGATAGTTGGTCGGGATAATATCCCAAGATATCTCGGTCTAGTTTGCGGTTTTCCGTGTTTACTCGAGGTCAGTGGTTGTACTAGCGCACTGAGCGGTATAGATCGCATGTGCGAACCGGAAATCGTTGTGCATGATGGGATCGGGATAATTCACTCCGTACTTCGGTCTAATGAAGACGGTCGCGAACTATCCCGCTAGTTGGGAAATAGAAGGATATTTTGCAAACTAGACCGAGATATCTTGGGATATTATCCCGACCAACTATCCAGCTAATTTGCCACTTCGGTCTAATGAAGACGCAAATAGCTGGATAGTTTGCGATCGGGATAGTTCAAAATAGCTGGATAGTTGGCAATCTCGAGATAGTGAAGACGGGCCTAATATGCAGAATGCAAGCAGGCGGAACCATATATGAGATAAGAGCTCCAATATTCTGTCAGATGTACATGTATACAAAATGTGGATGCACATACCGTGACATATGTTCCAACCTGGTAAATATATAGGTTGCTTGTTCACTTGAAAATTTCATTCGAGGAAAAAAAATGAAGAGTTCTTCACTCATTTTTCCTTAAAGATTATTTTGCCAGCGAGTCATCTTTTGAAGAAAAAAAAAATTACATGAAAAAAGAAAGCACATAATAATGAACTTTTGCTTTGTGCAAATAACGATTTCACATGAATTTACTTTGAAATATATTAGTTTACAAGGTTAAGATCCCAAACTGAACAATAAATGTGTGCACTAGAGGGAATCTGTTTACTGAGTGGGTGAGGGGCGTGGACAGATCTCATCATATATTATGAAGAACAAGAAATTATCACAAACACTTCACAACTAAATGAACTAATTCTTTTTATAAAAAAAATTGCATGAGTTTGTAATTCATGAAAGTGTCACAAGTTTCAAGTTTTTTTTTCAACAGACTCTCCACAATTACACATTATGAGCTCTGAGATGCACAAATATGTATTTGAATGCTGAAATTATGTTCTTAAAGAGTCTTTGGAACCAATATCCTGATTCAAGTTGCTATCCAATCCTTTGCCCCACCCAACTCTTAAGGACCAAAGTCCAGAAGAAAAAAAAAAAGAAAAGGAGAAAAACGGTAGAGAGGATAGGACTACCCGGAGGTGATGCGTTGCTATGGTAACAGATTGCCTCATTTCTGCAAACCCAGTTTTCCTCACGTCTTTCCGTGAGGTGTCAGATCTTGAGCAGATAACCCAGTCAGACTTGTCCTTAGAAAGCCCAACAAAAATTCATCTCACGTCAGCGTTCAATTTTCTCTCACTCTTTCAAAAGGCTGATAATTACTTCCCTTACTACATATCACGTTCCCTTCAGGCTGGCAGACGGAATAACAAATTTTGCGGGTCACAATTTCTTCTCTCTCTTCCTCCGTTCTTTTCGCGGGATCAATCCAGAGGCGTGTGTGGGATGCAGATGTGTTTTGACAAACATTGTGTCAAAATCATTGCAGCTTGTCTAGGGAGACATCCAATAAAGTACTGGTTAAAGAAGGGCACTACAGCTTCTCTTGAGAGACATTAAAACCCATCTGAGTGCCAGAAGGGTATTATACTCTTTTCACACTGGTTTTGCTTAACCCCGTACTATAGCCCCGTACTATCCTTAACCCCTAACTACCTTTTTAGGCTTTTCACACTCGCTGTTTGTAGTCCCGTAATAGCCGCTATTCCAGAATAAGAAAATTCACGCTGTTCGCACTACAATTTATGTTAAGATTGGAAATACTTCGCAATCTGGTCAGCTTCGATACGCTCCATTGTGTAGTACCGGACTATTTTTCGTTTCTGTTCACATTCATTTGCTTGGCACCGCAATTGCGGGGTTAGCAGGAGTTAGCACCACAATTGCGGAGTTAGCCCTGCTATTTTGCAGGGTTAGTTAACCCCGTACTATAGGTGGGGTTAGCCAACTTTAGCCCACTTTGGTAAAACCCAGTCTGAACAGAAAGTGGAATAGGCTTAACCCCGTACTATAGGTGGGGCTAAGACCCCCCCTTAACCCCACCTATAGTACGGGGTTAAGCAAAATATTGCCAGTGTGAAAAGAGTATTAGAAGTATGATTACAGCTTAGCCAGAGAGACCTCAAATAACACAATGAGATCAAGAAGGTCATTGAGGAGCATTGTCACAGCTTCTCTTAAGAGACATTTAGAAACCCATCTGATCGCCAGAAGGGTATGACATGTAAGAGAATGATTACAGCTTAGCCAGAGAGACCTTAAACAACACGATGAGAGCAAGAAGGTCATTGAGGAGCATTATCACATCCTCTCTTGAAGGGACCTGGTAACATTAATTGTTCAGATGAGAGAAAATGGTGCTAAGGTATTGACTGGAGTGCTACATGTAAATGTACAATTAAAGATAATCTGAAAGTTAGAGTGAAAATAGACCATTATTAATGAAAAAAATTAGGAAAACTGATCTAAATGATTCCTTAATTCCCCCAACTATATCACTACAATTTAATTATATTTTAGGATAATTTTAATCGTCTCAAAGCAATGAATCAGCTCTATACCATTCCAGACATTCAAGTGTTGACAACATTTGTAAAGCTTATTTTCATGGAAAAACAGTTTTGAAAATTCAAAAAAGGTTGGGAGAATTTACTGTTATAAGGGTGTTGCACACTGCACAGAGACGCCTTCAAAGAATACCATAAATATCTTTGTGGTTTGAAAAAAAAAATCAGATCTTTTTTTTTTGCATGTTAGCAGGGTTGGGCGGTAAATACCAGTGGTGGTAATTACCGGCGGTAAATACCGGTAAACACAGTCCGGTAAATAAGATGGGCGTCCGGTAAATATGATTTTATGGCTCTATTTATTAATAATTTTACTTGTTTTTAGCCTCAACAACTGAAAATATTGTTCTGAAATAATTAGCAGCACAACACAATAGTAGAAACACACAGATTTATATATCCACACTGCATACATGTACTGTACACACCCAAACACATGGTATTTTGTTAATATGCTAATCAATAGGTATTCATGAATATGGTAATTAGCAACTGGGAAACAAAACCTTCATACTGAGTTACGCAGTACTTTTATTGTAAAGTTTAAGATATTCAAAAAATATCAGTGAAAATTTGAACAAAATCGGGCAAGAAATAAGGAAGTGAGAGCATTTTGAAATGACTAGTCACTAGAGGGCGATATTCAATTTGATGACATCATTTGTGGACAACTCTCCATGTCTTTTGTACATCAAATATCATGTTTTTCCTTCTTTCTTGTGATTGAGATAATCTACTCCTCTGAAAGCAAGGTATAGAATGTAAAATGATATTCTACTTCACATGTTATGAAGTAGGATCAAGAACACAAATAAATACGAAGAAATCTGAAGTATTATGAAATATGATTTACAAAAGGCATGAAGAGTTGTCCAAAAAATGATGTCATCAAATGGAATATCACCCTCTAGTGACGAGTCATTTCAAAAAGCTTTAACTTCCTTATTCCTTGCCCTATTTTGTTCAAATTTCCACTGATTTTATTCAAATATCTTAAACTTTACAATAAATAGTATGAAGGTTTTAGTTCCCTTTGATGAAGAACATCATATCTAGATGAGTTGTATAGTTGGGATCTTTATCCTGTATTTTTCCCAGCATTGCATGATAACGACCATAGACAAACACACGAACAAACACACACTCACATACACAAACAAAAATAGTACACACCAGAGCAACCATACTCAGTCACCACCATTGTTATTATGTTCAAAATTGGACAATCCCTATGAACAAGTGAGTGGAAAAATATATTTCCAGGTATTTCCCGGTAAAAAGTGGTAAATACCAGTAAAAAGCGTTAATTACCGGTAAATACCGCTTATTTCCCGGCGTCCAAGAAATAAGCCTCCGAAGGGGGAAATATGCCAACCCTGCATGTTAGAGGGTTAGTACAGTAGAAGGAATATAATAAGTAGCATTTCATACAAAACTACGCAGTTTTTTTCATCAACCTTTCACAATGTTACCCAGTCTCTTTAAGAGACATTAAGAAACCCATCAGAGTGCCAGAAGGGCAATAACAGAATGATTACAGGCTACAGCTTTTCCTGAGAGAAATTTAATGGGCAATCTAACTTGTTTAATAAGCTCCATTTTTTTTTCATGAAAGCATAAAAATCAGAGTAACAGAATGGCGTTACTTTGAAATAAATTGGAACATTAGAACCTTTAAGAAGTTTATGACTGTTTGAAATATGAGATCACAACAGCTATATGCGAATCTCAAATTGGCAATTTTGTCAATGGATTGTGACGCTCTTGTTTGTACAGTACAAAATATCACTAATTCCTGTTTTTCTCCTAAGTACATGTACATTACTTGTACATTCATCCATGAGGCACTACTCAGAATATAATATNCTTTAAGAGACATTAAGAAACCCATCAGAGTGCCAGAAGGGCAATAACAGAATGATTACAGGCTACAGCTTTTCCTGAGAGAAATTTAATGGGCAATCTAACTTGTTTAACAAGCTCCATTTTTTTTTCATGAAAGCATAAAAATCAGAGTAACAGAATGGCGTTACTTTGAAATAAATTGGAACATTAGAACCTTTAAGAAGTTTATGACTGTTTGAAATATGAGATCACAACAGCTATATGCGAATCTCAAATTGGCAATTTTGTCAATGGATTGTGACGCTCTTGTTTGTACAGTACAAAATATCACTAATTCCTGTTTTTCTCCTAAGTACATGTACATTACTTGTACATTCATCCATGAGGCACTACTCAGAATATAATACGGAGAGTACATATCATTAAAGATCCTATAAAAAGAGACCATCCTGAGTCATAATTTTGTTGTTGTTGAAATTTTGGTCATTTTGTAGGTTAGAACTAATGGGAAAGTTGTCCACCACTACAACATAAAAATAAAAATACATGTACATGTATAACCAATTTAGCCACTTTGAAGAGCCCCTTACACTATAGTGACTGCAAATTTCAAAAATTCATAACTTTCTAATGTTTTGTCCGATTTCATTCAAACTTTCACCAGCATGATTTTGTTCTGCTTTCTTCTACAGCAGTTTGCTCTCAAGGTTGGATTTCCATTTAACCAACACAATAAGAGCAAGAAGGGTATTGAGGAGCAAGATTACAGCTTCTCCTGAGAGACATTAATATGTGCCAAAAGGGCTTTAGGAGAATGATTACAGCTTATCCTAATTAAGAGACATCCAGCCATCTATCGGAGTTCAAGAAGGGAATTACTTGAGGTGGAAATACATGTACACTGTAATAATTTTTCACTACTGTTGCACGAATCATGTTTGTAGCCAAAAGGGCATATCATTTTATAAAGAGGCATTGAAACTACAGTACAGCCGCAAGAATGACATATAAAGATCAACAATAGAAATCCTGATGACAAAATGACAAGGAAAATCTGAATGACTTTGGTGATGATGTACAAAGAGCAGTGATTTCCACATGTTTGTCTGGAAATTTGATGAGGAGCTCAGCTGCTACAACTCTTGCAAGAACGTAGAAGCACTTTATACAACCATCACTTAATTGGTTGTACATCTTAAAGGGCCACTCTGACCCAACTAACATAGCCTTTCAAAACATGAATACACCTCTACTTATTAATATTCCAGCCTCTGATTTTTCAAAAATCTCTAAATTGACCAAAATTTGATAATAACCATCCAATTTTCACAGATCTCATGCTTGCTGTGCTAGCGCCCCTCAAAAAAAGGTAATATTTTTTAGCCTGTTTTGGTTAGAGTGGCCCTTTAAGGATGCTACAATTACATACCTTGAAAAGAGGAGTACAAAGATGAAAATGATAAACAAAGGGAGAGGAGAAGACAGGGCCAGTAGACATTTAACCTCAAAAGTGGCATTTGTTCTATCAGGAGAGGGGGGCTGGTTTGCTTGGAAGAAGGTACCTTTGTTGCAGGAGGGGCAGGTAACATCTTTAAATCTAAAAATGTATCCAGACAACTTGCTAGAAGTTGGAGACATGGATGTACACAGTACATGTATACATTTACAATATGGAAATATTTAACTGTACCAATTTTTGATTTACCAATTCAAATAATGTTTGCCAAATGTCTAATCATTAATGGGGTTATGAACATGTACCCATAACAGAAAGAAATGTGACCCGGGTAAGAAATAAAGAAAACAGAGAGACAGAGAGGGGAGAAGAAGAGAGACAAAGAGTGAGAGATACAGGTATAGGAGGGGGGGGTATAGGGACAGAGAGAGAGGGGGGTATAGGGACAGAGAGAGAGAGAGGGAGGGATTTACAAATACTGTAGGTATATGTAATCATTTTAAATATCAAAACAAACAATTGCAAACTAATTGCCTGAGATCACTTCACAAGGTAGGCTTCATTTGAGATCTCCCAAGGTCCTCTTTACATGTAATCATATTCATTAAAATAGACATTACTTGACATGCAACACACCAACAGATACACATGGGTTCCCCAAATCTGCAAATCTGCAGGTCTGCATGGAGCCCCCAAATTTCAATTCTTACCCATGTAACCTTAAATGAACATCTCTATGAAATAGAAAAGAAAAATAACTAAAGTTAAATTCTGCTACTATCTCCAGACTTGACTCCAGACGTGAGCACTAAATTTACATGTACACCTTTATTGAATGCAGTATACAGTGTAACATAACTTCATTTATGCCTAAACAGGGATCTCCATTATCTGAGCAAGTTATTGATTTATAAACTCCTGTATTCACTCCATGATGTCTTCACACAAAGGTTTTATTTTAACACTGGCAAGCTGCAGTGGGAACCTAAACACAGTAACAAGTAAACAAGGATACCAGTATATGGATCAGTTGGTTACAGGTTAACAGCTGTTTTAAAAAAGAAGAATCTTTCTATTCCTAACATAAAGGATGGGTGTAAAACAATGGAGTATCCAGGGGCACCCCATCACCAGTTACATTTTTGTATTTTTTGCTTGTCATTTTTTTTCTTCAAACAAAATCTAAGGCAAGTGCATGTGCCTACATGTACAATGTACATAGCCTACACATGACATCTAGGGAAAGTCCATCCTGATATTAAGTTGGTTTCAATAAAAATGAGGGAAAAAAGGGACTTACAATATATCAGGATGGAGTTTCCCTAAGCCATATTGTAAAAGAATATTTAGTAATACTTGCACCAGCCGACTACATTGTTTTGGGTAAATATTCATCATTGCACATACAATTTTCTAGTAAGAAGCAAATGAGAGAAATGCTTGAAAAGTCAAAATGTGGATCATGAAATTGTCAATTTGCGTTTGATGCTGGATAACAAATTGGAAGACACAATCTTTTCCTCCTTTTCATTTAGCTTTCAGTTACATTTATTATCAAAACTAATATCGGGTTGGGCTTCTCATTTGAATGGATTCAGTGCTGCATAAGCAAAAGCATAATTGCCATGGTAACAAGAAAGATAAATATTGCCAATCTAATGAGAAAATCCTACCTCCTCACCAAGCAATCATGCAGACACGAAAAGATCAGTTTGCAATTAGACAAAGAACCAAACAAGGGGGAATTAAACGGCTATGGCATTGACCCAGAATAATCACAATAGGGTGCATAGCTTTCCACCGCTCTTGTACCCTCCTACTACATGCTTTCAATTCAACAAATGTTATCTCTGCTTTTTGTTTTGTTTTTCAAATGGAGACCCCTGTTCAGACTAGCAAAATGTATAACATGAATACGGCTATTTGAAAACCATATACATTTTAGCTAATACATGTACATGTAGCTACATGTATATGGTGGTTGATAAGTATGTTAGTCTGAACGTCGCATAACAGCATAACAAAATGCTGTATGTATACCAAAACGTTATAGAGCAAATATTATAAAACTGATAGCGAACAGTGGTTTGAGCATCCTTGTACATGTAAATGCTACAAAGAATTGAGGTCTCTTCTACTGTGAATGACATATATGTAAATCATACAGAAACGTATAACTGAGGGGGGGGGGGCGCTTATCTGGGATGCACATTGATACGTCATTTGTCATCTTGCATCCTGAACAATCCTATTAAATAAACTGACACTTATGATGTCAGTCAACACTCCCCCAAAACTAGTTTCTGATCATTTGTATTTTCGTACAAGACACTTTCTTATAATGTGTACATGCTGCTTTTGCAATATGAAGATCCTTTCTATATTTCTTTACATGTTTTTGTCTAGTCTGAATACAATACATGTAGGTTCTTTGTGTCAACACCATCATTCATGATATCCATGATGAAGATCTTGAAATGTCAACACATGATTTCAACCGTGAACGTATAATCAACTCCTTTTGACATTTACCCTTATCATGGGATAGGGAAGAACTGCCTACTAATAAAAAATTCTTTCACCTTATATCAAAAACAACATGAGGAGCTTCAAAGCATTTTGTTGTGGTTGTGGAAATGCATGTATTGATGTCATACTCTACATGTACATTTAACATTCACAGAGCATTGTTAACCAATCTTCCCATGCCTTTCTGTTTTGATTTATCTTATAATTTCCAGATATACATTAATCATTTTCTTTCCTTTTCTCTTTTTATCAATTTCATGATTGACTTATTTTTCTATGTAATCCAAATCCAAGAACATTAATGAGTTCAAAGTATCTCAATCTTTTTTTTAAATGCATTTTGATGTAAACAATGTTTTTGTCATTTTTCTATAAATTGGTTGTTTTGCACACAGAAGCATGATATTTTTAGCAAATCAATATGTAAGGATAATTGGATAACAACAGATTATATCATTACATTAAAGGATGAATTGTGGATTTAATTTAACAAACTCTTATACATTTCTTTTCCTCAATTGTCACCATTAATTCATTTTTTCTTTCATTTCATGTGTATGCAGTCTAAATTTGTTAATCAGTATCTTTCTAGTCCTTTTCTGTTCTCTCTTGAATTATAATCCTAATGCTGTGTTTTCTTTCTGCCTACAATTTATACATTGATATTTTCCACAATGTTCACACCCCCTCTCTCTCTCCTTCTTTCTTTCTCTCTCTCTATCTCTCCCTTATTTTTTTCTCTCTCCCCCTCTCTCTTTCCCTCTCTCCTCTCTATCTCTTTCCCTCTTATATTCCCTTTCCTTCTTTTTCTCAAATTCCTTTCCAAAAAAAGTTTTGATATCTTTGATGAATATTGATGACAAATTGATGAATCTATAATAAGAATGTTACACATCCCATTGTTACGCTTTAAAACTCACAAATGCGCATGAACACTCCTTTCTTTCACCTCCCTGGTTAAACTCACCTGTCTACTAGAAATCCACCGGCCATTGATCCAATGAGGACACTAAGAGCTTGAGCAAGAAAAGCCCAACTCATCTCGATCAGGGTACTTCCCGTTTGACATCCTAAATCTTCCAATGTCGGACCAAGCAACGCCACACACATTCCAAAACTTCCAAAAACACTGCAGTATGTGACTGTACTGAGTAGATTGTCCTGAAAAAGGGATTTGGCAGTGTGTTTGACTTCTTTATTTTCTCCTTTCGGTCTTTCATTCTCATCGCCACTCCAATCATCTTGATAATTTGACCTTCCTACATTAGAATTGGGGTCCTGGATACTAGCCATGTTGATGGGAAAATCGAAGATACCCTACAAGAAACCGAAAACTACGATCGACTTTCTTCAAAGTTTGAAGCGATCGACCCACTCACAACGTGAAATGGGTACTCAGCGGGTTACAGAGCAGCGTTCTACCGAAGCTAAAGGGTGCAGAAAAGTAAGCAGAGGTGTGCCGTCAGGTTTGTTCCAAAGCCCGGAAATAAAAACACCTCTCTGTCTCAGTCGTGAAGGAAATTTGTTGAACAGTGAAAGAGAAGCCTCTTCTCGTAGTGACTCCATGTGTCGTTTGTTGATAGTTATCAAAGAAACATTTTCATTGCTAATAATAGATGTTAACCCGTGAAATTGGACTTCTGCTGCCACCCGCAAATAATCACAAGTTCAGTTTATCATTACATAGCTATAGACGTACGTGACTGAACTGGCGCTCAGCTATTAATCCGAACCGGTGAACTAGCAAGATATGCATTACACGCGCAGTGGATAAGAGCGAATACCAGTAAGAGCGAGTAGCAGGTAGTAGTAAGTTGGAGCTGAAGCGCGGCGCCATCGCCCACTCTCGAACTACATGGAACTTTTTGCAAAGCCGCCATCTACGTCGGGGCAATTTTGGTGCAGATTCTTCTAAAAGCACCAAATTTATCCCAGAGGTAGCTTACCAATAGCGGATCAAAGGGGTTGGCTGAAACGGCCGCGGCCCCCATATTGGCGGCGCAAAGAAAACAAAAGAGATGGACAAAAAGATTAAGAATAGAAGCGAAAAAAAAAAG
>BEXV01000721.1:130484-149268 GCA_003118195.1 Hemicentrotus pulcherrimus
TGTGCTTGCATGACTAACACTTTGCAAGTGTTTAGTCTGCATTATTTAGTACCCAATAAAATAACGAAAAGGGAATACTTTTGTTTCACGTATTTTATTGTCGGTGCAACCTTGTTTTCTCGTAGCTAAATAAAAATAGAGTTATGTTGTGTGATGAGTGAACACGCCTTTATAATATTAATTCACATTACCTCACACTCATAATTTTCTACAATGGCAAAAAAAGAAGAATTTCAAGCAAAAAAAAAAAAGGAATTTATTAAAGCGAAACTTACAACCACGCGCAACACTGTACATTCCTCATGCTGTTATTTCAATATGAGGACCTATAGCTTATTTACAACTTAGGTACCCTAATTTCTTGTATTATCACTGTTTGTTCTTTTTTGAGAATATTTTCGCGTTTCGCTTCTTCTTTTTTTTTTCTTTCTTTTTTTTGGGACTATTTGTAAATTCGTACTCTTCATTAAAAAAAAATAAAAATTATTAAAAAACATATTTCATGAAGAAAAAACGTACTACCATAATTTGGAGAAAAAAACAGAATAATTCTGAGAAAAACCTAATGGTTGGCAGCTCTGTTGATGGAATACAGGAGATGTAATAATAAGGGAATTACACCGTCCATTATGAAAAAGAGTTTGTTCGATTGGAATAGGAAACATCAAAGAAAAGGATTAGACAAAGCTTTGAATAAAAGGGAAGAAAGTTATGATTTCATACAATTCTTGATGACCATTAATAATACTACAAAAAAACATGCCAATGTGATGCTATATTATATCTACAAAATAAATGTGAAATGTCATCAAGCCAACTTTTCTCCAATAAAATGTTTTCCTCTTTATTAGCCCAAGATGGATAAACGGTTCAATATTGTTCAATATTGTCATAGAGGCATGTTCTTCTTTGACAATCAATAAAAGTGACATTTTGATGAATTCAAGTAATTTTAGTTGTTGGTGGCAAGCCATCTGTTGTATCTAAACTTCTAAAGCTAACATTTTCACATATTTCCACAAAACTTATATTTTGCCAAGAAATACTTGAAATCAAATCACATATTATTCCAGAGAGAGAAGGAAAGAAAGAGAGAGAGAGAGAGAGAGAGAGAGAGAGAGAGAGAGAGATACAGACAGACAAAGATACAGATAAGAGCACAATAAAGCTTTAGAAATATTTACCTGTATGAATTTGTTCTAACAACATCTCTGATCATCTCTTCATGAATTCCAATGTGTTCATATGACCTGTTGAAAAAAAGGTTGTATTTTGAGAATCGATTTTCATCTTCACTTAATAAAAACAATTGAAAACCACAGCTGTCGATCTAAATGTCATCATTAAGTAATTGGTCTTTCTAAACAATTATTTAAATCCTAATGTACATGTATATCTGGCCAATAGTCCTCCAAATAGCCTTAAAACTACACTTTTTAAACGTATGTGTTTTAAACTCTGTGGATGTAACCATTAACCAATAGGTCATAAAAGATAAATTCATTGAAATTCTTTGTACAAGTGAAACAACTGAGCTGATAAACAATTATAATATTTGAGAGAGAGAGAGAGAGTTACGGATATTGAATGTCAGATTAGGCACCGGGTACAAATGGGCGAAGAACCACAGGTTAAAACCATCCAAAAAGTATATTTTATAGATTATTAAAATATCAATCTTTGCTAATTTTAATCCATCCATGATACAATCAACTCATTACATGTACATGTACCTGTGCAAGGAAGGTCAGAAGCACTTGTTAATGGCTTTTAACACTTTAAATGAAACTTACTTAAAATATGATGAATCCTTCTCTTTAATATCTTGTTTCTCTTGTTTTTCTACATCAGAGCATCTGATGCACTGCCTGTTGAAATGCAAAAAAAAAGTGACTGTTACAAAGTCACTCAGGATGTAATGATGTCAATACTCCTTCCGCACCAATTGTTTTAAACACTCTTAAATTCCACATACCATCAAGAACTGGAACTCGCTACACCCCGACATCCGAAGGACCTCAAAAATTCAAACTAAAAGCAACTAACTTTTTCCACAACCAAGACTTTAGCAATAAGAACTAAATAAGTAACAGTGTGCACCCCCTCATCCTACTTGTTTGGTTCCTCACGGAACGTTGAGGAGTATACAGAAAATGAAGAGAATTACAGGCAATCTGTTTTAACAAATAGCATTCGTAAAAGGTAAAGACCAGTTTTGGAAATGGCCCCCCCTCTAAAAAAATGAAACTGAAGCTCTTATTACCAATTTTGTGAAAGAATATGTTTCGACTAATACGTGATGATACCAATTTTGCCGAGAAGCTGCCTACTAATTGATATACATGTATTTGGTAAATTATTATATCTATTTGGACCTGATAGATATATAACACATGTGTCGCGCACGTATGCATAGTCCCATATACATCTTTCTGTGTACAGTGCTTGTAACTTATATGATACCAAGACTGGGCCAAATTTCTTATCATTTGGATGATTCCAGAACCTTGCAGTACACACCAATACTTCTTTTTCTGATCGATTCCACCACCTTTCTTTCACAATGCCATTGCATGACCATAACTGGTCTTTATCTTTGAACATTTTGCATACTTTGCTTGCAAGGAGTGAATTGTGAGCAAAGGTATAGGGTATACTCCACAGGATCCATAAGTCTGCTAGGATGTAATGCTAAGGCATTAGACTTGGTGCTAAGCTGTGGTATATGCTTGTTGGTACATATAAATAATGTGTGAATAAAAGTCAGTCCCTCAGTTTAGATGCTGAGCGGAAGAGCTCCTGTGAAGGCCTCCAATTAAATGGCATCAAGGGTGTGATTCGGGAGCCCATTCCAAGCTGTTATAATGTGTGTATAACTGTATATCCATGATGCGAGCAAATAATAGCTGTAGCTGTTACATGATGAAGCTAAAACTTAAAATCTGAAGAACAAAAGTTAGAAACAAAACAAGTTTCTGCCATGGATGTCTGAGGATTACAAATTTACATTTGACACATTTAGTGTTGGGATACATCATAAGCACAATCAGGATGACTTAGATTTAATAAAGCATCCACGGAGTAGACAGAAATAATCATCTGATTTCTTTAATAAAACTGACATTTCTTGTCATTCCCCAATACAGATGGTAACCTAGGGATCTCGTACCGTGTGGGTGGCTATGTACACATTTACGTCCATGACATTTTCTCCCCGATTTTCTTTAATTAGATCTAACTTTCTGATTTCTAAATCAGATGTAAATTAGGTCGGTATATATACCTCCTAATTACAGTTTTCAAAATTTGCTAACCTATTATAGAATGTAAAATATAAGGACTTACTTATTATGAGTTATCCAATTTTATCCCAGAGCTGCGAAGCAGTACGTTCATGCATTCAAACTACAGAGCTATATGACCTGGCGGCCGATATATTTCCCGGTCAACCTATCAAAACATAGCCAATGGCCAATCAGAGCACTCGTCAGTCAGAGACCTCTAGATCTATATGTTATTTTTAATTTTTTATTATAATTGCAGCAGTTATGAGGATGTGAAGAGTGAAAATCTAGTTGCATATCTCATTCATCGCGGTCCTGCTGAACCGAACTTTTGGTTCCGTACAGTCCCGATAGGTCATACTTCAGTCTCTATAATCGGAGGTCTAGTGAGCCAGATCAGTCTCAGCGGAACAACCGACGATTAGAGAGGCTGAAGTTTTCGGTCTACCACAGAGCTGAGATGAGCAAGACCGTGAGGACTCTCGCTCAGCTCAGCTCAGCTCAGGCGCCGCGCCAGAGCACCGGGCCGGGACAGATTCAACTGACACCTGGCGCCTGTACTGTACCCAAGCGCAATTAGCCCAAGCCCACCGGTACTTTTTCGTACGATTGTGTATTGAAGCTGTGCTGGCAAATATTATCAAGACAGGTACCATAAAATATGACTAATATTATCCTCTTCCTTAATTTGTTTATACAATACCATACAATACCTTTTGGCAGGTGCTTCTTCATTCTCTTGGGCTGGAACGACATCATTTACTGTTTTCTCCATGTTTCCTTTATATTACCGCAATTATCCTTTCTTCCACTTATTTCCAAATCCGCCACATGTGTTTACTTAGTCTTAATTACAGGCTTTATCTCTATGATCCGAAAAAAATATAATATCACATGAGATACATGTGTAGAAAAAAAAAGTTGTTGCCTTCTTTCTTTCACATTTATCAAATGATTATTATAAAACTGAACAGCCTGTACGTCTTTATCAAAAATCAATTTGGGTGATGCAAGATATTAACA
This sequence comes from Hemicentrotus pulcherrimus, assembly GCA_003118195.1. Taxonomy (NCBI): domain Eukaryota; kingdom Metazoa; phylum Echinodermata; class Echinoidea; order Camarodonta; family Strongylocentrotidae; genus Hemicentrotus; species Hemicentrotus pulcherrimus. The sequence goes on from BEXV01000721.1 coordinate 134,792, forward strand.
CATGCACATGAAGGTTCCCTAAATGAGACTACAAGTAAACGGGAATTTCCCTGAAAATCTCATCCACATAATTTGTATTCTTTTGACTTGGTCATAAATTCTCTCACGAGTCCTCATTATTACTGGCCAGGTTAGCCTAACATAAAAACGGGCTTTCTGTACGGTTTACAAATAGAATGATCTTTACAAAGATTTCAATGACAAATATTTGATTTATATGTTAACTCCTTCAACTCGAGACCTAACAGTAAAACGTGAAAAAATTGCAATCTCAGATTTTCTTTGGGACAAGTGTTGGCCCTTGTAATATATCACAAACTTTCTTAAGGAAAAAGTTGTTAAACTTCTGTGAAAATCATTAATCTAATTTATGCATCATATTCAGGCCTGACTATATTAACTTTGGCAAAGTGATGACCTAAATCTGAAGCTATTTCTCTGAACAAACTTTTGTTAATCAATCTGATTTCTACCGCAATTTCTTTTCCCTAAAAAACAACAACATAGATCTGACCTTTTGATGAATCTTTGAAAGCAGACCTAAACACTACAAATAAGTAGTACCTGAAGTAAGTTGTGATTTGAAGAAACTAGTAGGCTTATCATTCTGAGCTTATATTCCCTCATGAACCTAGTCCTGATTGTATATAGAGATTTAAAATCTAAAATGTCAAAATTCCTGCTATATACAATGAAGCGTGCTACATACAGACTGCGATTTCTTTTCAACACTCATGATTTCAAGTCTACTGGTACTTAAAAAATGACCTAGTTCCCCTTAGTTTAACTTTTTATTCTCTTTTGTCCCCCACCCTCATCAAATTATGAAATTTAACTGTTTAAAAGCTATTCTTTGCAATCATATGTTGTACTTGAGTCTTTTTGTTGTTGTTTTCTTTCTACTTTTCTAAGAAAAGTGATATGTGTATGAAAGAGAGCAAGAATTACAAATTTATGCTAAGTATGTGTCAAACGATGTGTCTTAATAGTCTAAACTCATGATACATTCCTACACATATATCATGTCCCACAACAACCCCTAAAATGTGTACTATGTATAAATGCCTGTACCGGGTAATTTTTTTTTTCAGTTTCTTTAAAAAAAATATTAAAAAATAGATATAATTGTTCAAAATAGTTTACAGATAAGGTTATATTAATGTTGATAACTTAAACCAATAACATTTATGGTCAGTCAGAAGTGTAAATTTGTTTTCTTTTAAGAGCTTTCAAATGTATCAGAGATAACTGATAATTGATTTCATTTACTTGAAGCATTAAGAGAAATAGATTTTCTCCAAATCTAAAATTTCAACCAAAACTGTAAATGATCTTTTAAGACCCTAGCCTATGGAGCCCATATTTCTAGTTTCATAATAAAGGGCAAGTACACCCTGATAATTGGCTGTTATTGATAAAAGCAGAAAAAAAGAGAAGCAAATTAGCGATAGTTTGAGCAATCTCTGATTTAAGAAGAAAAGTTATGAATTTTTGAAGTTGCCGTCAGTGAAACACGAATGGGCAACACTTTGCTCTGACCCAAAAATGTTATAAACTTTCATTTGTCTTAGTTATCCATGGCAAGTCAGATTTGTTTCATATGGGGGTTGTACAAAAAAATAGTTGGAATAATTACATTCCAGGTGCATGTATGATTGACAAATTTCTGTAGGGGAAATAGAAAATTCTGATTGTTTAAATGCAGAGCAATTGAAAAGGGGCCTCACAAGATATGTCAAAGGGTTGCCAATTTGTGTCTGACTCAGTGATCACAACTTCAAAAATTCATAACTTACATACTATTTTCAATCAGATTTTTCTCAAACTCCTCACTGACGTGTTCTTCTAATTATTCTGCTTTTATTAAAACCAACTTAATAATATCAGGGTGGACTTCCCCTTTAAGTGAAAATAATGTATATGTGATAATTCAAGTGTGGAGCTGAAGGAGCTCTCTTTTCTACAAAATCATTATGATGAACAAAGCACGGCAACAACGGCAGTTGTGATGTCATATCACTTCGATGGATCACAGTGTGATGCTAAATGCCAACATTATAGTTACAAACTACATATAGTGTAGAATGAATGATGAAATGACAATGTAACAAGTGAATACAAAATCCCAGTACCTTTATTCAAATTGAAGAACAGTATTGCTAAAATTTCATGTACAAGCTTGACATAGTGATAATTGTAGTTGTACACACAACTTTTGAACATACATGTATATGCAGAATAAACTGTATAACTGTTTTTACAGATAAAGAAGATGTTATACGATCCTCTAAAACAATTTTGAAGTTCTGGTCAATTTGATATTCAATTGTTTCAAGATATCATGCAAACAATATTTTCAGCCTTTATAATATTTTTTTTCTCCCAATATACTTCTCAACTCTCCCAAATATCTTATGTGATTGAATCTTTTTGTTACAGCATTCTGAGACAGAAATAATCTTTAAAAAAAATCATGTATGCTTTAGACCCTTTTCCACAGCTCTCACATGACAATGACTTTGTATGTAATTTACTTTTAGACTTGCATATCTAATGAAAATTGATATACTAAAACTATAAAAATAACCGATCAGCCAAGCTCCTGTTGAAAGAGATGATTGTATAGATCATTGTTGCTAATTTTTAATAGCTATTTTGAGCTGTTATTATTATTATTATTATTAAGCTATTTTTGTCTGTCTTAACAATTTCATAATTACTTAATGACAAAAGAAGGAAAAAAAGTAGGATTGTTATAATCGTTGAGAAATCCATATGACAAGGAAATCAACTTTCAACGCATTCATGAATTTACATGTCATCATCTTTATGCTTTCAATGTAAGGGCAATATTCAAATATGCAACTCACATATTAGGCACATATTCATCTCTTAAATCATGTTTGAAAATTTATACCAATTAAATAAGATAAAGGTAAATTTACTGATCCAAAATATACATATAAACTATTCAATTTCCTTTGAAAAATTTCTTTAGACACAAACAATTTGGTTTCTCCCAATTTCTTAAAAAAACAAAACAATACCACTTTACAAAATTAAATTCTGTTAATCACATGATACAAATAAATGTCTGCATCCACTAATCCATATATACATGTACTACAGAAATGTACTTCATGCATCTTCTAAACACAGCTTTCTTCAAATCTAGATCAAATAATTAATGGTTTGATTAACTACCAGCCTATAGAGGTGTCGTGGTTGAGTGGATATGTCACTGGACTTTCGATTACAAGGTCTGCGGTTCGAGTCCCGCCGCAGCACTAATGTCCTTTGGCAAGACATTGTTCTACATTTGCCACACTCAACCCGGATGATGTAAATGGGTACCTGGCAGGAATCAATTCCTTTAAATGCTAGAGCGCCGTAATGGCAGCCGTGCTAAAGCCAGGGTAATAATCAGGAACGCCAGGACAATATACACAAACATTAGATGAATTTAAAATATGAAACAAACATTAATTACATTAAAAAATAACAGTCACCTAAATAATACAGATTTTTAATACATTTACAATAAAGAATATTTTAAATTTACTTTTCCTTTCTATATACATATGATGGCACAATATATTCAAATCAATCTTAATGTATTAATTCATAATATATGTAAGAATGCATAACATATTTCAAAATTTATGAAAATAAATAGACAAGCACCCACGGTGCCAAGGTCTTTAAATGATTGGATCCCATATGCTGAATAGATCTCTGCAAACTTGTGTCTACATTTCATTTTGTATAAAAATCTCACCTACAATATGCACTAATCAAACAAAGTGAAGCAAGCACCTAAAATTCCTAAAGCATGATAGCAAAGAATTTTGAAATACAAAAAAGATGATGAATTACACTATGTTTAGATAAAATCTTGCGCTCAAGAGGAATCATAAGGAAACAAAGTTGCATACAACATTGTCCTTACAACAACCTGTGGTGCATGCTGACAACACAACATACAAAGACAATGTTTATGAAAATATTGAATGATGAATACGAGAATCCTAATACCAGGACTATTTTGGCAACAACCATACTGATTACTGCAGAAAATCCCTGAAGTGTTGGCATTCAAGTGTTTCTACCATTTCAAGAGGAAATGTGAGAGCCAGGTGAGGTGAATAAATCATGTCCAAAGCATACAGCTTACGGCAGGAGTAAACGATAGTAAGAGTTGAAAGAGTGGTGATAAAATTTTGAAGTGCCCAGCTTATCACAGAAAATAAAAAAGGTGATGGTGAAATTGAATATATCTTTTATCAGTTTAAGGAAAAAGAGAAGAGCCATGCGAGCAGGACCGTGTCTGGCGAAGGCCTCTAGGGGTTCTTAAGTACACAGCTTATTGCATAAGTTCAAGGAGTGATTGGTGATGAATTTCAATTGATTTCTATCAGCTTACGAGAAGAACATAGCCACATAAGCAGGACTGTGTTTGGGGAAGACGCGTAGGGATTCTATCTCAAGTACACAGCTTATCGCATAAGTTCAAGGAGTGGTGACGAAATTCAATTGATTTCTATCAGCTTACGAGAAGAACATAGCCATACAAGCAGGACTGTGTTTGGCGAAGACGCGTAGGGATTCTATCTCAAGTACACAGCTTATCGTATAAGTTCAAAAAGTGGTGACGAAATTCAAATGATTTCTATCAGCTTACGAGAAGAAGAAGAATAGCCATACGAGCTGGACCATGTTAGGCAAAGACATGTAGAGATTCTACCTTAAGTACACAGCTTTTCACAGAATTTTAAGGACTGGTCATGAAATTCAGTTGATTTCTATCAGTTTACGAGAAGAAGAAGAGCCATACGAGCAGGACTGTGTTTGGCAAACATGCATAGAGATTCAAGCATACAGCTTATCGCAGAAGGTCAAAAAATAATGATGAAATTCAAGTGGTTTGTCCATGTAGGCAGGATGACCGGCTTCTTTCAGCTGGACAATCTCATTGTTCTTCAGATTCTTGAGAGCCTTTAGCGATTCCAGTCCAATGCTTACATCCTTCTCTCCATATACAATGAGGGTAGGTACCTGGAATCAGTAAAAATATTTTAAAAATAAACAGAAAATAAATATGAAGAGCTTTATTCACAACAGAGCTAAATCCACTTTTGATGAATATTGATTTATTGATATCAGAACATTGATCACCAATAATTACCCCTCTTCAAACAAAATTATTTACCTAAATTTCAAATTAAGGAAATGCAAGCATTGCTTTAAAATAACAGAACTTTGTTATTCCTGGCTCTTTTTTCCAGATTGAGGTTTCATATGAAAGGGCAGAAAATGAACTTCTTAGAATTGTGATTTTCTCTTTGAAATTCAGATACCGCCCATCAAATGACTTTTTGGTTTCCTCTCTTCAAATTGTTTTTTATCACTCATGGGTGAAATATGCATTATATGAGTTGCTTCAAATGAAAGGGGAGGATCTAAGCTTTACAAATATGTGCCATTTAAAAAAAATCATAATTGTGATTAAGTTATGGTTAAACATCGATAATGCTCGGTTTTGTTTTTCTGGGACACACTGTATAATATTTGTAATGATTTCTACACTTTTTAGTTGAACTTTTTTGTTACCTTTAAAATTTCACAAGAGTTTGTGATGGTCCTGTATTCTGTTACAGTGATATTCTTTATTGTAAGCTATAATATTAAAAGCTTTAACCTCTAAAAAGTTATTAAAAATTTGAAATAGCAAGATAATAAGATTTTCCTTGGACTATTTTCTTCAACTACAATAATTATTCAAATAACAACAAGTTCCCCTATAATCAAGAGTCATCGTCTACATACGGCTTTATAGATTATGAAATTATACAATCGATAAACCCTCACTTGAGCAATCATATCATGAATGTTTTGTTTTAACAGCTTTTAAGAGAGGGATTTTTCTTTGTGATTTCCTACAAAATGTGTCCATTACAGAACCAACTTTGAAGGGGTCGTTTTCAAACTTTAAAATGGGATACAAGTCCGAGGACGAACACTAGTGTCCGCCAAGTTCGGTTCTTACCTCAATGGCACCATATTCCTCATTGGTGAGCTTGTTGGTACCAACAGGAGCCACTGGGACGAAGCCTTTGAAGGCTTCTGGGTGTAACTTGAGGAACGGGATGGAGTAACTGCCGCTCATCGAAGGACTGATGAACACTGCTTGCTTCATGTTCAGCATCTTCATCAAGTTTGTCATGAAACTGGCACTGCTTACATCGGCCTTCTTGGATTCACCATATCCTGATAAACGAAAGAAGTAAGTAGTAATGGAAAGATAGGAAAAACTATGCCATTAGCACCATAAATCATACAATTATTAATTTTCCTGATTTACAATGAACAGGATGAGGATTGAGGTTCTCATTTAGTGATTGAGCCATTCAGTGGGCTTACACAGTGACTCTTTCCAAAATATCTTGTAACACAACTGAATGGTTTAGTTAAGAGGTACATGTAACCTGTATGTCGGTATACAAGATATTGCTTGAAAACCTTTTTTCATACTTGTACCAATATCTAAATGTATCATGCTACGTTTAAATTACTTGAATGTCACTAGGGTTAATTAATTCAATGTCATGAATAACCACGCTTAGTTGCTGGACTAGTTTATTACTCAACTTCATACAACTGGATGCCCTATCGCTCGTTGAGAAGCTTTGGGGACAATCACATTCTCACTTTCTTTCAGGGCATCACTCAATACTGACAACATATACTATGGAAAGGTATCAGTCCATTGCACAACCCACCATCCTTCTCAATACAAGATGAATGTAAAAGTCAGTGCGACAAATCCAACCCCTATCTAATCCATACATCTGAAGGTATCCTGATCACAATAAAACATGGATCATGTTATAACTCGGTGTCGAGATGGGAACTCACCTGGCAGGTCTATAGCGACGGCCCTGTAGCCATGGCAAGCCATGTAGTTCAATGTACCCAAGTCTTGCCATGTCAAGGATTTAAATTTCATTCCATGGAGAAACAGAAGGGTGCCTTTAGGCTCTGTGGGTGGGAGAACCTGAAATGATAAATGAAATACAGATATAAGACTAGAATTGTAAGATGCTCCACCATTTCTGATGCATGCTGCACATCAAGAAAACACATTATATGGATGAACATGCAATAAATAAAAAAATCTTTCATGTATTTCAAAGAAAGAAACCCCCTAAGAAACAGATGATGAAATGAATACAGTAAGAAATTAAAACATACAGATGATTCCTGCAAGCAAATTTTACTCAATGTTTTCTACATGCATAAGCTATATGGACATAGTACAACGAGGCAAAGTCTTCTTTTAGCACATGAAAGACATTCAGCAACACTCGGACAATATCTTCTTCTTTGGTAAACATCTTTCACAAAAATCCTGATCTGTTCATTTTTACAAGGCAGGAAGAATCTTTACATTAGAACGTCACTTTAAGGAACTGGTCTAATACATGCTAAATCTCATAATGGAATGATTGTTTCAAAGAATGCACAGACTTTCAAAAAATCAAGAAAACAAACAATTTCAATACCCTTTTATTGTAATGACTACAGAAATCATTATTGGATTATGTAATGAATAATTTCAATGTTCACTAATGTCAGAAAGATGATGCAAGCAAGAGGCTACTCACATTGCATTAGTTTGATTGATGTTTATATACAAATTATTAAGAAAAATGTCAAAGGTCGCTCTGAACTTTTTAAGGGCCCTTTAGCACTGGATCCCTATAAAGCCTTGTTAAGATATGCACCGTTAAACCACGTTGTGTTTGTTTTGTTTAGTTTTTTACGATGTTGAACATGCAAAGTGTCAGACATTTAATAGTTCTTATCTTTCAACACAGAGCTAAGTCAATATGCATAGGACCTTTGTAACATGCAGGTGCCATAATTTTACAAAACAGGGCAGTTGATTAGTGGCAGTTACAGCATCACATCTAAACAAGCCTTCGGGCAGCCCAATGAATGACGACAAGTCACATGATCATAGCATACCTCTCTGTAATAAATAACCGCATTGTCAAATTCCTCCAAGAAGCCTTTCTTCTGCACTAATTTGACATTTTTCATTGCTTCACTCTTCAGCTCGTCCCAGTTCATGTTTGCTTCCAAGTCAATCCGTTTACACACCTGAGTTGTTTCTGCTTGCCCCTGTATCAATAAGATAAAAAATAAAACACATTATTAGAAATGGTATAACATTACCTAAATTCACCACTGTAACTTTACAAGGAAAGAAACATAAACATGACATTCATGGTCATCTTCATATCAGGACAATCACTGGCTGGATAATTTCCAGTCCATAATTACCCCCCCCCCATCCTTAAAAATTACCAGTAAGACATTTACCCTCCAAAGTCAACCAGCCCCCACCCCCAACAAAAATAAATAGATAAATAAATACCCCCTAGGACAATTACCCTATACATGAACATATCAGCTTTTACAGTACCTGAATATGTTTGTTTGACAAAGCGTTGTTGCTCTCCTTCTAATAATGTGAACACTGAACAAAGAAATCATATTGTTTCATATACCAGTATACATGTAGTTTAAATAGTTGAGGGGGAGCAGGATAATGCAATTGTCTAACATATAATCTTAATGTTAAACAAATGTTGGATGTTGTTGCTCCTGATAAGAACATACAATCCAACTATCGTCTTTACAAGAAGATTATGTTACATGCAGTCGTACCTGGAAATTCAAAATTTCAACAAGTCCATACAGTACCTTGATGAATCTTTGCATTTTATTTGAAGTTTATAATGCTTACCGGTACCTCTACTACTCCTTGTGCTCCTTTGACTAAACCTTCTGGCGTGTCTTGATTCTTGGCGGATATCTTACTCAATGAAGCTCGTTGGTCCAACTTCTCTGATGGGTAGTAGATAAAGATGATGGCTGCTATGAAGAGTGATGTGAAGCCCAGGGCTGCAGTCTTGAATGTGACGTGCCGTAGCAAAGAACCCATCCTAGCTGTCTGATTGGTCGAGGACATCAGCTAGAGCACAGGATAAAGTCCACAGAATGACTTGTTACCTGGGAATAGTTTCAACAGGGACATACATGTTTGTAACTGTTTAAGGTTATAAGGCTAAGCAAACAGGAAGAAGGGACCTTTGATCCCTGACTGACAGTGAAACAGCAAGAAAATAAGTGAGGGAGGTAGAGAGAGGGGTGGTGGTGGTGTAGAGGGAGAGGGAGAGAGGAGAGTGAGAGAGGAGAGTGAGAGAGGTGAGGTAGAGAGGAGAGTGAGAGAGGTGAGGGAGAGAGGTGAGGGAGAGAGGTGAGGGAGAGAGGTGAGAGAGTAGGAGAGAGAGGTGAGGGAGAGAGGTGAGGGAGAGAGGGGAGTGGGAAAGGTGAGGGAGAGAGGTGAGAGTGGGAGGGGGAGAGTGAGAGAGGGCAAGGGGGAGGTGAGGGAGAGAGAAAGGGGAGAGAAAGGGGCGATAAGTGAGGGAGAGAGGGGGAGAGGTGAGAGAGGAGAGGTGAGAGGAAGAGAGAGAGAGGAGAGGTGAGAGGAAGAGAGAGAGAGAGAGAGAGAGAGAGAATCAAAGAGAGGTATACCTGCCAACCTTTGAAGACTAAAAATAGTAATCATTTTTTTACGAGGACTGTGACGGAGCGGAGCGACAGAACGAAGGAGCGAAGGGTGTGGGTGTGGAAGAGGGCTGTCCCCCCACACATGATAGAGAGCTTTTGTGATTTTCAACATGAAGGAATGCCCTTTTCCTTCACTTTAAACTCATCTTTCAACACTTTTATGCATCTCCCTCCCCACAAAAAAAAAACAAACAAAAACAAAACAAGGACTAAGAGCTCAAAGATGCCTTCAAAGTGCATGGTTATTGCTCCTATTCTTATCTATGACATTTATAGAACCCTTTTAGAACCTAAAATTGCTATGAAGGTAATTTTAGACCTCAAAATGTGTGAAATTCTATCCTACCAATTCAGCTCCACTTTCAAAAAAACATGGTGATCGTTAATTAATTATTTAATTAAAAATAAAAATACCTGGTACACGAACCGGCTAATTGTGGGTAATATAAGCAACACGAAAATGCCAACAAAAAAGCATTGGCTGAAATACGACAAAAAAGGCGTTATTTCTTTTTTTTTCAACAGTTTTTTCAAATTTTTCAAAATATCTAATATTTGTGGTGGTACACAAGTATTAGGAATCGTTATATTTAAGCCATCTCTAGACCGATTTTGATCAAACAAAGATGATTTTGTAATTTAAATAATATGTTCTTTCAAATTAGACACTCAGTTTTTCATTATGTCACCAAAAAAAATTATATTGTGTAGCGTGGCTAGCGCCCTCTGCAACAGAACTCAACTATCCCTTCACACCAACAAATACAAAATAAAATATGAATACTTTCAAGTGAGTGCAGACAGTGAGAAAAGAAATTAGCTTGAGTTTAAAGACAGGATCCTGCATAAATCCGGACATAAGCTTTTGATTTATGCATTTAGAGATATTTAAGATTTAATCATCACAATGCACAATATTGAGAATGGTGTTCAAATTTTCACATTTAGTGCTTGATACTGAAAGTTGATACAAGCTTCTAATTTCCCTTAGTTTCTTTGTTAAGGTTTGCTTTAATTATACATAATACAGAGAACATTTCTGAGAAATGATATGTATGATGTCAGAGCAATCTGACTTTACTTTACATTCCAATAATTGTTCATATTAATTCGAAATCCACCTATATTCAAATGTTATGTACAATATGAAGTCTGATAGTGAAAAGAAAGGTGACAGGGCCTGAAAACTGGCATCACTGCTGGATTGCCTTTAGAAAAGCACCAGAGACTTCATGAATTAGCACTCTTTTGTATGTGAATGGTGGTGGTTACTTTACCTGACTGCTAATAAAGCATAAATGCTTGCAAGCAACCAGACAGCCGACGACTTTAAGTCCTCTCTGAGAGACCCGAGGATTAATGCCTTCCCATAGGGCACTAGCGAATCGCCTTGGTTTCGAACCCGGGTCACCAGATTACAAGACCACTAGCGACTGAGCTATCGCGCATACCCAAAGTAGNAAAAATATAAAAATCAAACAAACATTTGTAGAAAGTATCATTTATTCAGTGTTTCTCATTCAAAATGCCAAAAAAGAGGAAATGTCACCACTGGCGGTAGATATACAAACAACGTTAACCCATATCTGAAAATTGCAATGGGTATCCAACATTGTCCCGAATGTGTGATGTACATGTAGGTTGTTCATATTGTGACGTCATCGTTTCGCATGTAAAATAACGCTGTCAGTTCACTTAGCGAGTGGGTTCAGGAAAGGGTAACAAAATTGCATTTAATTTATTCCTCACAACAGTGAGGGCTTCAAAAGTACTTTGCTCATTTTGTTAATGTTCTCAGCAATCTGTAGAGGTGTAATTTGCCCATTTTCCACATTTCAATGAACCATCTCTTTAAATATCTGCCATCTATTATCTTGTGGTAGAAGTGGTACATTGTTTGTTTTCATTTTATTCGTACAGGTGGAGAAAGAGTTTCTCAAAGTACGTGAAGAAGTAGCTGAAGCAAACAGGGAAGTTAGCGGTCTCCAAACAAAGCTTCATAGTTTGAGAGGTAAGCTGGATCGTACTCCAAGAGATGACCCTAAGTTCCTTGAACTAGCCACAGAAGAACACGCCATGCTGCAGGCTGAAGCTCGTCTCAAGGAGATATTTACCAAAGTGGAAGCAAGAGAAAGAGACACGTTTTCTCACCTCTCTACCGCTGTACGGGAGAGCCATGAAAAACAGAGGGCTCAAGAAGAGCGAACAAAATACTGGTCAGTGATAGGTTCCATAGTAGGAACTCTTATAGGTATCCTAGGTTCTACCATAGTTAATCATAAACGTATGGGTGAATTAAGGACATTAGTCTCAGAGCTCAGCGCAGGGGACTTTGGGTCAGAGAGCACTCGTCAGGAACTGACTGCCATCGTTCAACAACTCAAGGAATCGTTGGGTCAGGATAATGATGCAATGCAGCACCCGAATCTCAAGAACAGCATGGATGATACTCTAAAGAAGCAGGATGAGCTTCTGAGTCAGCAGCTGGAAGCCATTGAGAAGCTGATGGATGAAAGAAATAGTAAACTGAGTGATCAGATCAAAGGTATGAGGAGGATGACTGATGTTGGTTTGGTTAGTGATACAGGAACGTTGGAGGAGTTGCTAAGCGATACAGAACAGAAACTAGAATGGGAGATGAAGATGAGTACATTATCGACGGTGGTTTTCATTTACGGTGCTTTTGCGCTAACCTTACCAATATTGTACAGTATATTTAAATGATATAGCAATATATATTAAAATCTATGTGCTTGGGTAATACATTAGTTCATCAGGGCTCCGTCTTATGAAGTGTTGCTATTGATCCTGATCAATCGTAAGTCCTCCAATCAATTGCACATTTGCAGTCTCCTGTACCGCTTATTTACATTGTTGTGATTAATATCAACTCTTTAAAAGACGGGGCCTAGATCTCGCTGTTTGGATCGTGTGCAAGCCTTTTATTAACCGGGCGCCGGGCAATTTTTACCCAACGGTCCTTGACTTTTGGCGCCCGGTAAGACGGGGAAAATGAGTACCGGGCGCCGGTCACTTTTTATTTTTGGCGCCCGGTCTGGGAGAATTAACATTTTCTGTTCAGAAACTTCCACATGTCTAGCGCTAAATNTGGTCCTTCAACTCAGTGATTGCTGTAGCATACACAAAGTAGGGGATGGATGGAAACAGGACATCCAAGTAGACAATCTCAGCCCAGCTGTGTTTTCCCAGAGTTGTAGTCTCCAATATGTCTACAGTATACATGTAGACCTATACTCTAATAATAATATATCTCATATACAATGTACATGTTTGCTGACAAAATGGGGAAGATGATTTCTAATAATTTATATTAACAATATAACAATAGACCTTTAGACTCTATAACTTACAATTACATTGAATGTTCTACAGAATTTGATGTTGGCTGCAAAAGGGACATCCAAAGTACAAAAAAGGATGCCTATTTTTTTCATTTATTTGTTCACCAATTCAAAAGTATGTTGCATGGCACCATGACAAAAAGTCAGCGAATACCAACGTAACTTCCTAGGTTTGTCGTGTTTGTTTAGCTCAAGTCAAGGCCTACATCATCTCCACACAGTCTGACGAATGCATCACAAGTTGACAACTAGTAGTTCATTCGTTCGTGTCTCCTTAGATCAAGATAAATGTATCGTGATCTTCGGAGTAGTTGCTACAACCTGCAGTATCCAACACGATGCCCTGGGGCGCGAGATAGGACTCTTGTAGCGTCCCCCACTTAACACAATTATACAATAACAATTAACATTAGGCTACATTTAATTAAATAATGAAGCGATTAATATTACTCTCATGTTTCGGGGGAAAAATATTATATGAATCAGAGATCCTAATAATTACAGAACTTGGTCTTGTTGCTCCGTTTGCCAGCAGTTTAAGGATATGGACTGCTGGCGAACAGAGCACGATCAAAGCCATTTGATTTCCAGACAGATGAACAGGGATGGGATATTGATTGACAGTTTAATAATAACGTATTTAAGTCTTTTGGAGCCAGAACGACGTTAATTGTATCTTACACAGAGTAAACGTCCTACTCATTCCAAACAGGCAACAAACTATTCCACCTTGTTCTAACACAGTCAAACCTGTCTATTGAGGCCACCCAACTTGACCCAAGGGAAACAGAAAAAGTGGCCACTGTAGACAGGTTTTACAACAAACACGTGTTTCTCGAGGGAGACAAAATACATGGCCACTATGGTGGCAACTATGGTTGCCTCTAAAGGGAGGTGGCTGCCAAGACAGGTTTGACTGTAATTGAAAATCTAACCAAACTAGTAGTAAGGTCTTGGTATCATATTTCATAAATCATAAATCACTTCGTAAGGCTATAATATCAAGGCTTATCCAGCATCATCCCGATCCACAGGCCCTACGGCGGCGCCACGGAGACGAGACCCGATATGGCCAAGGCCTTTGAGTGATTTTGAGTTCGGTGTTGAAAACCGGTGTTGGTGTTGTGAGAACACCAACACCAGCCACAACAACGAACTTGAAATCAGGCTGGTGTTGGGATTGACCTCAGTAAATATGACGTATTTCTGCTAGTCTGTGTTTAGGCTGGTGTTGAATGTCGTCTGCTGAACGAGTATAGCGGATGGTGTTGACGATTTACGTGTTATTTTCCCATTCACCAACACCAGCCCCTAGGGATTGGGAAATTCATGATTTCAAGTTCGGTGTTGGTGTTGGTGTTGCAGTATACCGCAGGTAACTATGCGGACATCTGGCACATATCTCACGATCATGCCAAGGTAAAAATCCACTGTACAGTAAAAACAGCTGTAAATCATGGGAGCTATAGTCTAGAC
>BEXV01000721.1:158420-178368 GCA_003118195.1 Hemicentrotus pulcherrimus
CATGAAAGTGATCTGCACATAATACACATTAAACACATTTGATGGTATTGATAAAAATGTGTATTCAGAGCCTGTTTTGGGGTATGACATATGTTATATAGAATCATCTTAATCCAGATTCTCATTGAGGTTAAATATCTCACAACAAAATGCACTAGATTGTACAATTCTGAATCCCAAATTTGAAAAATTTCCTACCGTGGAAGGGGGGATACCCCCCTCCCACACCCTTAATTTTTTAAATATTTTAATTTCAAAATAATAAATAATTGTTGACATTTAACGGCATAAAAATAGTCTTAACAAAGAAACACAACAACTACAAATGACAGATTTATGCAAGGTATGAGTGATTTAATATTAGAGTGCTCAAAATTGCAATGAGAAATTAAACTACCGTATGTATAAATAAAAGGTAACAGTTAACAAATAATTTAACAGAATACATATTTTCATCAATTTTGGAAACGGCTCCTGGTCCTGGAAAACGGCTCCCGATTCTCTAAAAAAAACAAGGACCGGGAGCCACTTTTTCAGATATTTGGCTCCCGGTCTGCTTTGACTTAATAAAAGGCTTGATCGTGTGTATCATACAATCCTGGATAACTTGTTTTAACTAAGAACGCTCTGGCTTTGGGGTTTTAATTCTTATGTTATCTGAACCAAGGAATGAGATTTTGAAAGAAACTTGGAATACATTGCTCTCAGAAGAGCACTGTTATCTTACTCTATACAGTATATTAATTATTAGTCATAAAAGGTATGATTGATTTCACGAAACAAATTTGCTTGCTTGCATGTACTGCCTAGGATTTAAAAAAAAAATTGTAGAGTAACAGTATTGACATGTAAAGCTTGTATGAATTATGGACTATGGACTTGATCAAGTCTAACAAAACAGTAAGTACAAGTATGTGACATATGGTACTATTTCTTACAATTCAACAATGCACATGTGATGCTGCAATATTTATATTGTTTTTAGGTTCAAAACCAGAAACATTTATGTAACGTGCAATTTTCTAGTAAACCCTATCTGCTTGCTTATCAGTACCTGTATTACTGCAATTTTATGTTCTTAGTTTAAACTTTGAGAACAAATATTTGAAGGATGTATCAACTATATTGGTGATACAGTTTTTATTTTCTAGACTACTTCTATCTGTGCAGTCATGTTTAATTAAATCAAACAAATTTGTCATAAATTTTTTTTATCAAGTATCATGTCATAACACCTGTACACATTGTATACCATGAGTGGATATTACATTTACAGTGTGTTGTGATTAAAAATTGACACATTAAAAATTTCCTGTTAGGGATGTTAGTCTCAAGCTTGCTTGTATCTGATTTATCTTCCTGTTTTTGTATACATTATGTTGTTTATTTAGAAATAACACATTAAAAAGAGAAAAAAAGGAAGGGTACTGTTGTTAACTTTAGGATAAGTCTATAAATATTTCCCCAACTTACAATGTACTTGTATGAAGCAATAATACATGTACATGTGGAAAGAGACTTCAAATATTTTTTCAGGTATTTATCCACTTTTTCATCTGAAGTTTTGTCTCCTTTTTCTGCATTATAAAATAAGTACCGTACATGTATTAGTGTACTAGCAATTAATTTTGTTCCAATCTTATTTGAATATGATACGAACATTGAATCATGTTTTGAAAGGTTTTTTTTTTTTTATTGTGCTATAACATTCATCAAGAGGGCTAGTCTAGTGTTTTGGGTTATTTCATGACCTGTGTATTATCAAGTATTGTGATAGTATAAACATGGATTGATATCAGAAGTATTATTTTACTTGATATTTGGTACAATCCAAGCTGTAGTATGAATTGCAACTTAATACAAAGATCAGAAATATCAGATTAACCAAAATGGCAAAATCTTAGAAGTTGCTAGTAATGTCTCCTGGGACAAGATTGCTTGAATGTTGCCCTATCAGACATTTGGTGATACTGATTAAAATATAAAATAGAATTTAAATCTGTTTCCGTTAATGTCTTATTCAGAAGAATATTAGTGAGTCATGGAGCTGGTTTTACATGTCATTTATTTATGTAGAAACAAAGTGCACACCAAAGAAGAACGTCTTCCACATTGATTGCATGTATTTACCTCTTCACCTCCATTATGGAGTTCAACACTTGATCATCAGGACTTGATGGGCTGTTCATGTGTGAGAACCAGTGACTGTATCAGGGATGTAACCTTTAGATGTACATACCATAGGTGGAGGTGGAGTAACATGATCACTTTATGTGTTATATATTCAATCAAGTACATTTAAGCAAACACAATGAGATAAGTATAAGAAAACTATCTGTTTTAAGATGCACTTGTTCGTACCGGTATATATAGTACTAGTGAAAGCTTGCAACTGTATTTAAATGATTATGATTATAATAATTATGTTTCCATCAAAATATTGCTATTTGCTTATATATGCAACCCCATCTGTGCCAGATGCAGCAAATGCCACCCCCAAATATTCATAGTCTACTCTATGATGATGAGCAGATGAAAAATATTTGTTTCATCCCAAATATCATGTTAACGGGTATTGTTGTTCCCGTCGGAGATAATGTCTCATAGCCAAATTGAACATTGAAATCAATAATCATGATCCAGAATTTGACCATTGAAAGTTATTTGGGATAATTTTTCACAATCCAAGTGGCACAGTAGGCGTTGAAGTACAATCTACACACAGCCAGACTTGCTCTTTGCGGTGCTGTGAAATTATTTTCATTGGAACTAGGTTTTGAAAATTGTCAAGTTTCTTTCACCTCACTGCTTTAGAATGATTACCACTAATAAAGTTATGCAAGGTGAGATGCCAAGTTCTTGCTAGACATAGCATCGTGGAGATACGGCGCAAGCTTGTATGTAATCATGTATGTTTCTGCGCGTATGTGACAGTAATGAGGGGTATACAAAATAGTTGGCAATTAAAGCCGGCTATACATACATAGATTTGCTTTTTTATCCTTATCATTTGATTTTTGCTCTGCACAGAAAACGGCAGGTTTATTGGACAATTTACTCAGTCAGCTAGGTATTCAAAGTAGTATATCCATTAATTTAGGGTTTTAGACTTTCTCGAATATCATTATATAACTTTGGAATTGCAAGTCCATTGTAGGACTTTGTGCCGAAATGGTAACTACTATTTATACATCATATATTCACCGATATCAATGTATGGCATTGTGTGTGAGAATAAACGAGACATATTATGGCTGTAACTTGACTGAATGGAATGTAAAGGCTTGTATCGAAATAATAATATTATTAAAACTGGGGAGCACTAGCCAGTCTAATAACTAAACTTGTAATATTTGTATGTGATTATTGCTTGTCAACAACGTTAGTTATGGGTATTTTGACGAGGTGAATTTGGAGTTAGCCAATTACATGTATCAGTGTAGGGCTTGAAAATTTTCTTCAAAGATACAGTAAACAACTAAATTTATCATACACTTACAGGTACCAAGTGTTGTACATTTTTGAGAATGTGAAAAATTGATTTGTCCTGATTTACCATACTAATTATTAAAACCTAATAGACTGCAGTGTTGTTCAAAACTGTTTGGCAAACAGTTTTTGACATTTCTAATTCCCATCATAAATATCTTGATAATCAGACAGGCTATCGGCTTGTAAAAGTCATGGGATTCCTGACTGACCTAAAGGTTAATAATTATGATTGCAGCACGACCTAAATCAAGAATATCAGAGGCAAAGATACCCAAACCCTTTAATTGTATATAACCTCACACCGGTACTTACATGTAGATAACCAGGAATCATTATCAGATTGGAGGGAGAGAGAGTGAAAGAGAGAGATAGGGAGGGAGAGAGAGAGATAGGGGAGGGGGAAGGTAGAAGGTAGAAGTTTCTACTTTATAAAAGAAAATTTGGAATGTGTATTTGTACTGTAGATGTTTTTATTTTTTCTTCAATTTTTACTCATGTTTGATCTGTATGGTGATTAATATTTGATCTGAACGGTCATTAAAATGAAACATGTATGACCAGGCATAATACTTGCCTAATTTCATAAATAAAATGCGTTCAGCACACACAATGAAAGCTACACATAGGCCATAAGACCTTTTCATGTGCTACACATATATAGATGTTAAATATTCATGTACACGTATATACAGTATTTAAATTTTGCAACACAGTTCCTTCTTTTTTTACATATGTAGGAGAATGCTAAAATTTGAACCTTAACAATCTTTAAAAAAAAAATCAAAGCGACCATCCCCCCCCCAAAAGTATATAAATATCATTGAACACCACAAGAATAAAGAGCAAATGATTCCAACCTACAGCCGTTTTCACTTTCACATCCCACTATCTACCACACTTCACAACATAACAGCTAAAATGAATACTCTACAGACAGGAGATTCTATTGGTCATTCTATTATATTCTTTATTATAATTTCTATTCTTTCTCATAAAATAAATCTTTGATATACTGTCATACTTTTGGCCATTGTTCTCCATTTTTTTCTTCTTCAAGAACCCCTCACCTGACATAGAGGATATGAAGTTTGTTAGGCACAGCCAATATATGTTCACTTCAATCGATGCTGAATATCACCACACAATCAAATGATTGTCAGTGACATGCTTTACCAAATATTGAAGTTCAGAATATCTATTATGGGTACATACTTCATATGTTCCATGACAAATTTTCTCCTTAAAATTGTTCTGTTCATCAGAAGAAAAACAAAAACGGTGGAATAACACCATCCGCACAAATTGAAGTGATTGAGTCATGAGGCACACCATTTAGACGATAAAGTGTGAAATCAAAATCCCAAAAGCTCGCTTGAGGTTTGCAAGACCTAGCAACAAATAATGAGTGCAACCAGTATTTTCAGTATTGGATACAGCAACTCCTTACAGGGCCAATAATGTATATTGGTTTGTTACAAGGCATCTGGGGAAGAAGCATTCATTCATTTCAAATACATTTAAGAGTTCCATTTTTCCCAATCATCTTAGCTTTTTGCCAATCCGCTTTATCAACTTGTGGTCTCGTTTTAAAATAGAGGTTTGTTCATAAAATCACAGATCCCATTTTGCTTCTCACTTAACACGGACAGAAAGTATATGTGTTTCCAAGTACAGGCAAAGGAAAATAAAATTTGTTGAAATCAATGCAAAATCATGGTCACTGGATGAGGAAATAAATTATGAGGTATAGTCAATAAACATTTATACTACTATAACATAACCTACAGAAGAAAGCTGAAATCTTGCCACTCGTCATGCATATTTTAAGAACAATATGCATCAATCATGTCAAAGAGTTGATTATTAACACCTTTTGTCTCATCCAAAACATTGATATAATTAATAAAACTGCCGTTCATAAAATTATTTCACATGAAAACTACATTTCACACAATCAATCATTTCTAAATTCCCATCAGCTTTTGTAAATTATGAATAACATAAAACTTATCATGACAATTATCATTTATCATTTAAAAACCATTGATCAAACTGGAAATATTTATATAATTTGCCAAATCTGTCTAGTTTACACATCTCGTGTATATCTAAATATCCTTGCCATCCTCTCTCAACAGACAAATTAAAATCTACCACGACAATATAACAAAATAAAGAACATATCCAAATAATTCAAGGGCAGAGAAAATGCACAAAGTGCTACAACAATTTTAAAAAAAGAGAAAGAGAATGAGACAAAGAGAAAAGTGATGTAGAGAAATTGAGAGAGACATATATAAAAATAAATGAAGAGCATGACAGATAGTAGTACTGCATGCCAATGAAAAGTAACCGTTAATATAACTAATACATCAAATATATATATATTTTCCTCAATTGATTCAAGGGTTAAAATGCATCTCAATTCCTATTTCATTACTACAGTGACCTTCAACATTAAAGAAAAATAGTTCCCCCCATTCACATAGATATATGTTTATCACTTTTTTGGGGCTACAAAATAATAAAGAAAATGAAAATGTTAATTGTTTGAGCAGTCTTATCTTATCATTTTATCTAATCTTAATCAACTAGGTAAATCATAATACCAGTAGTTTAAGGTGAACCCTACAACCAGTCAAAACTCAAGCTAAAAAATCCGAGCTATACAATAGTCGCCAATGCCACTACGGTATTGGGCCCTAGAGGGCAGCACTGACAATGGGTGTGTGTGGCAAAGGCATTTCCAGATCCCATACCAATACAATGGGTTGAGAACGGCAAGTTCTGATGGAAACAATAGTTTCAGAGCCAATACAATGTATAGGTAAGCAACAATTATAATGGTGCCTATATACCGGTAGATCTTACAAAATCTTTGGGGGAATTCATAAATACTGAACAATAATATTATAGTAAAATCAGGAATTTGTTGACAGAGCTGTTTATTTCTCTATGGAAGTAGGAAGAAACCTTGTCTCATCATCAACCCCGGTATTGTATCTGTGCATGGGCTGACCTGCTCAGTGTGGGAGGAAATGTCGCCCTCTACTGTCCACCATCGTTTTGGCAGTAGGGTAAAAAAAAATTCTAAATCATAATGGCCGACTTAAGCTATTACTAACATAATGATAATTTTCACTTTTAATATAAAACAAAAATGAATACCTGTAGTACAACACTCAACATGTGTAGTATGCAGTACTAAAATAAACAAGCTTGATGATACATTTGGTATGAATACATTACCGTACACTAAATGTAAAGAAAATAGTTTTACCAAAGAAAAGTACATGCATATATGTAGCCGAGACAAATTTGCATACAGAATACATATCTTAAACCTCTTGCAAATGCTAGTTCATTCTAAAGTGATCATGCAGCAAAATAAGTTATTGAAAAAAAAAAAAAAAANNNAAATCAATTCATTAACAGATTTTAACTTAACATACATGCATTTCAAATATATGAGTAAACAATACTATACACAAAGTAAAACAATGCATAATTAATGTCCTTGGAAAGTGAAGAGAAAACATAATCATGCAAGACAAGGGGGGGGGGTGTATCTTAGAGGGACTCCCTCCCTCAACACACAAAAATAGTTCATGTATTTAGTGTATCAATTATGATTAAACTCTTATTGAAGATTAATGCACAAAGATTTATCCAAAACACAATTCTTCACTAAACAGGAGCCTCATGTACAGGATAAGTTGAACCAATTTTCTCTAGTCCAATAAGTTTGCTTGTAAGAATCTTATGAAAAGTGGAAAACTGAAAATAAAGTCTTAGAAATATAATGACTGTGAAACACCTTTTTCTTCAGCCATCATAATCAATTTTACTTCAAAGGCAACTAAATTTATGAACATCAAAATCTTACATAACTCAATATTACCATACAGGTACAAAAGAAATTGCAAACAAAAGTTACCAAAAAGTAATCTTTAAATTGCATACCAGTAATCAACATGAAGGGCAAGTTTTGTTTAATATTCCTAAATTTGTAATCATCGATGTATATTACCATCTTCCTAAACAATTAGAGAACTTACACTGCAAACCAAATACCATGAATTGATCCTACTTAAAAATACAAACCTCGACCTCCTTCAAAATTGATCCTTTCATTCAATGCCTTATCATACATTGGTGAGCAATTTAGTCTAGTAGTACAACATACAGTAATATACATCTGTAATAGTAATAGTATTACATATTTAGTACCAAATTAAAGAACATTCTTTTTTTTTCATTGTAGTGCAAATTGAAATTCGATTCTATTACTTAAGTACACATAAAAATCCCTCTTTAACTACTTCATAAATCTACGCCTTCAGCAATATAACTCGTAAGACAAATATATAACTTTTAGATAAACTTTTAGACTACCGGTATTTTGTTACTATCAATTCACAAATACTGAAAATCATATAGCTTGGTGAATATGAACACCATTTCTAAATTTTGCTACTTTTCATAGGCTTCATGATAAAGATCAGTTACTGAATAAGGATTATCATCACTTTTATTACATAGAGATGTAAGAGCATTCCTGAAACAAAGCTTTAAATAAACCTTTTTCTATGAGATGTAGGGTGAAATAATTGGAAATCAAGTACAAATGAAGTTTTGTCAGTCTTATCTTTACCAATTACCATAGCCATAAATCTAAGACTTGTAGGTTTAAATCTCCAATACTCTTCTTTCATATCAGAAGCTGAGCCAATGGCAAGTACATGAAGATAGTCAACTATGCAACATTCAAGCCTTGATACAGGACATGCCCTGACTCACACGTAACCCACAACTCTCCTCGGCAAAGCTTCTCTCACGAGACGACAGCTCCTCAAACTTCTCCGGGTTCTTGCAGAACTCGCACTCCCTCGGGCAGACAGGGGTGTTGAAGCGTAGACCACTCTTGGCCCATGCCTCCGAGAGGGAGGCGACAAACCGGTCCATCATGTCAGGGGTGTGGAACGGGGAGGGGGCTATACGAAGCTTCTCCTCGCCCGAAGGGACTGTTGGTGAGTTAATGGCCTGAACGTAGATGTTGTGTTCTTCCAGGAGTGAGTTGGCGACATTGGTGTTTGCACGAGGATTACCGACCTAGAAAGTAAAGGTAAAAAAGTTGATCAACCACATGGCAGATATCAAAATGTTAACAAATTGAACCTCAACCAAACAACAGATCGTTATATGATATATCAAAAAATTTGAAATATTTTCATCACAGAGAAAAAGACATTCTTCAAGATACAAAATAATATGGGGACATTTTGTGCAGCTTGGTCTATTATTCTTGAATAAATCTTGTACGACCAAAGTCACATGATAATGAATATTAAACGCTAGCAAACTAGATTACACAATGTTGACTTCAAAAACATTGACCAAGAATGATATATTTGCTGGTATGAATTAGTATGAATCATGAATTTCTAGAGTGACTTACATGTATAGGAATGATATGACTTGGGCAATGCACCACGGGTAAACCAGCAGCGATAAGTTTGCCTCTCATCATAGACACGGTATCCTGATGTTTGGTTCGGAGAGCAATGCCTTCTTCACCAGACAACACCTGTATACAACACAAATTAAAAACATGATATGGTCTAGCTTTAGATAATTTTAATAGACTCAAAACACACTTGACATTTTCAACATAATATAATCAAGATTCATTCATGAATTTTTATTCAAAGAAAGAAGTCTCCATTTCTAAACTTGTAATCACAACACAACTGTTCGTTGAGTCAATAATTGGAATAAGCATTTTTCCAGTACATCCCTTGCCTCTTACCGGGATTCTGCTGAAATTACAGTAAGGTCTTCAATGGTTCAATAGTTAATTATATTCTTTTTCACAAACATAAACATACAATGCCAATTATAATGATATGTACAGTGCAAGATATACACTGTCCACATGTAAGATTAGAGAAAAAATGAAACTACCAGAAAGTTTGCTAAAAAAATGTAAGGTGTAGTCTAAAAAAATTGGGACTCTAAAGGTGTTTACAGAAACATTCTTGTTTGTATTGTTTTGATAGATAATTGTAAAGATCTTCTTGTTTTAAATTTATTCCATCAACATCTCCACTCACTACCATAGAAATTGACTTCCAAAATGAAATGTGCAACTGCATCTCAGAGACCCCTTCATGACTAACCACATGTTCTATTGCTTCCAAAGTTAAATGCTGTCAAATTAGACCCCACTGCAACATTTCTTGAAGAGTTATTTATCCCTTCTTTAATTTGATTGAAGCACCCTACACCTAATGAAAATTGTAATTCTACAAAGTACTTACATCTATAGAAGCCATAGCTCCAGCTAATACCATAGGAGGCAGAGATGTAGTGAAGATGAAACCAGCAGCATAGCTACGTACCATATCCACAAGAGCATTATCGCCCACTATGTACCCTCCGATCATACCAAACGCCTTGCCTGTAATTTCGATTGATGGAGATAGAAAACACTTGTTTAAAATTTACAGACATTAATACAGAGAACCGGTTCACCTTGAAATTCATGTTGCTGAATCAAAAAGTTTAAAGATCACCAATGGTAAGATTTAAACCTATGAACAAACAATTTGAAACACTTCAAAAGTTGTGTACATGACATAAAAGAAGTATCATGTAACATGCAGAGTATATATATATATATGAAACCAAACCTCACCCACCTAGAGAGGAAAACTTGCTATATACAAAGCCTAACACACAGCAGTTGATCTACATGTGACTGTTAAAGAAAAATACAAGTGCTTTGTGACACGTGTTTGAATTTTAAAAGTTCAAGGATGCAAAAAAAAAGAAAAGCAATTATGGTGCAAAATAAAATTCTCTTTAACTTTCACATTGGCACATTGCTGAAATCTTACCTAAGGTTCCAGATACAATATCCATGTCCGCCATACATCCATTTCGCTCACCGACGCCGGCTCCGTGACGACCATACAATCCAACAGCATGGACTTCATCCACGAAGGTGATAGCTCCGTACTTGTGAGCCACATCGCACATCTCCTTCAACGGACATATAGCGCCTGCAATGAATGATGTAGAGATAGATGTATTATTACAACAATCTGAAGAGCTATCATCAACAGGGTTACAAAAGGGTCAGACACGACTCATACGACCATGATTGAATATAAAAGATACATCATTTACATGAACACTTACTTTCATAACATCATACGATACTTTTCTCGAACTATTTTCACGAATACCTTTACATATTTGTCAATTTCAACAAAGCATTAAGTTTGATCTATTCATATTTCACGGAGGTGTAAAATGCTAAAGACTTAAAGTGATAACAGTTTTGAATTGTCTGTAGACGAAATCCAACATAAAAAGGCAATTATTTTGTCAAGGGATGAATCAAAGACCTGATGATTCATACTATTAACTAAAAATACTAAGAATCATTTACCCGTCATTGAATGAACAGTTTCAAATGCAACTATCTTAGGAGTGAGTGGGTCTGCTTTCCGGAGCATTTCTTCCAGATGAGTTGGGTCGTTGTGCCGAAATATAAAATTCGGTGCTTGGCTGTTGCGTATACCTTGTATCATAGAGGCATGGTTTCCTTCATCAGAATAGATCTCACATCCTGAACGAGAAAATATCATATGAGAGGGGATTAATTTAACACAAGATTAGATTATGAACCTTAATTCGGGGTATGTCCATAAGATACAGATTATACCACCAACATATCATCTATTTTGAAATATAAAACTATCCCTTATTTTGGGATGAGGCAGTGATCACAAAACAAACAGTTAATAAAATATTGACCAACATACAGTGCATGTGAGAAACTGAACAATGTGTATCAAGGATTGCTAGAACATGTTTAGACTTAGAAAGAAAAGAGAAAGAGAGAGAAAAGAAAGAGGGACAGACCAAAAACTAGGACATGGACTGATAACATCAAGCAGTGAAACCGGAAAGCATTTTTTGCAGCTAACTAGAACAGCTGAAGACGGATAATTTTGGAGGACCTGTGGTTCAAGGTTCATTAAATTGTTGCCCAAACAGCCTCCAAGCTACGGGACATAGATAGGAAGATAGTATGGACTCTATGCTGTCGGAGAGAGCTACTTACCTGGAAGTAATTTGGCCAATGTGTACAGAGTTGAATCGTTTGCCACGTAGCATGAAGTAAAGACAAGACCAGCATCTTTCTGATGTAGCTTGGCTACCTTTGCTTCAAGGGCTTCATGGAATGTGGTGTTACCACTTATATTCCTTGTTCCTCCTGCACCGGTTCCATGTTTAGCCATTGTATCACTGTATTCAAAGACACGCATCAGGATATACAGTCAAAATCATATTACACTTGTTGTAATCCTAAAAGAGCTAATCAGTCAATTCAAGACCAAATTACCCTCTCATGAAAAAGCCTAAGGACTTTTACGTGTTAAAAAAAACAGTAAATATAGTCTCATCTTGACCGTATTTTGTAATTTTCGTTGTGCCTTTATTATGCGTATGACAACCTGCGCACTTTGCGCGCACTCTATTGTGATGTAATAATCACACCCAAAGGACACTGTTTGCAATGTTACGAAAATTTTGTCAAGCACTGAATGCACAGTGCTGGTTTGACGATGTTTTTACAACTTTTCATGCTAGGAAACTCTGTTCTTTACATAATGTAGGAGTATAAGATAGTCAGGGTTTCTTGCTTGCTCTAGATGTCTAATGTGGTTGATAATAGTAATATTGACTGCCTAATTCAGGGCAATATGACTCGTCATATATCATTCTCACCTTCGGTTCGGGCGATGTATCGTATTGCCTTGAAGGCAGTCAATATTACTTAATTATTAAATTCCAGAATATATTTTCAGTCATGGCAATTGGTCTGAATATTGAGTAACCTACCATTTATTTTTAATCTATTTCCAAGATTAGGTCTCACTAATCTATCACCATATCTTAAACTAATCACAGATTATTGCTATTTAGCTGAATCAAGCATGCCCCCCCCCAATAGATTTAATTCCTTTCATTTCCTTTTTTTCCACACAAAGCTACAAAAGAACAGGAATTGGGAAAGGTAGAATTTCCACCTTCATTTACACATGTACATACACTTTGTTTATGTGTTGTTGTTTGTCAGCCTCCGACAAAGATCCAATGTCTCTCTTCAACACTACGTGCTTTGCATGCTAATATCTTCCTTAAGTAGGAGACTTACACGACGGCCTGCTTGACCTTTGGATGACGGCTCATCCCGAGGTAGTCGTTACTGCACCAGACTGTGACCGGAAGCCCTTCAGCGTTGACATGGCGATCACCAGAGAAGTCGTAGGCATATGGAAAGCTTTCAGCGTCACGATTGACTCTCTTGAACACACGGTAGGTATGGTCGGCTTTCTTGCTGTCTACAAGGTTCTTGAAGTATTTGTTGTAGCTGAAGTGACCGTCGTCTGTCAAAAAAAAAAAAAAAATCATGTAGGTTTGTTATCATTGATTGCCTTGATAAACAAAGACATGGCATGTCCTGTCTACGTTTCTAAGAATGGGATCTAGAAACAAATGTGAAGAATTCTAAAACATGTAGAATTGCAGGAAACATAATATTATAAATATATATATATATATTTGTTTTTTTATAAATCTAAAATATGATGAAAACACTGTTAAAATTAAAAGAGGTGCCATACATTAAATGAGGTATAAAAAGCAGAAGATTTATATTGTACTTACTGTTACATGTATATACAATTTCAAATGTAAATGAATATTAATACAATTCATACAGAGAAAAATCTTTAACAAAATATATTCAAAAACAAATATTTCTATGAAAAAGTAAGATTACAGCAGCAAAAAAAAGGTGGAAAACAAAACCACAATGCTGATGGTCTTGGATTTAAAGGTTCAATGGGACTTTCATAAAAATCAAAGTTGACAAGAAAAAAAGGAAGAAGAAATGGTAAGAATACCTGCAGCAAAGTCTTCCTTCTTCAGATGTTTCTTCTTTGCATTGTGTTTTGGTGAAACAAATATAGAATCACTCATACAAGCAGTCTTTCCTTCAACACCTGTATGAAGAGGACAAAAGCAAACTTCAATCAGATAAGCACACATGGACCCATTCTATTTGTTTGATTAGGAAATTTATATTGACTATGACATGAAAAGTGAGATATGTATTTTAATGTAAGGTACACAGTACAAAGAATCAAATCAAACAGCATTCTTGAATGACAAATGGTGATGCAATCATGTAAACGCAAAGGTGCAAAAAAGGGGAACGTGAGATAACAACTCACCAGAAATCAAAACGACGGCCTCATTATTCTAGAGACTTCTGTTACAAAGGTCAGATAATTAACATGTACCCACAGAGATATCCTAATATAGCTGCTTAAAGCCTTGAACAAATACGGTTAGTTTGATACAGTTCTATTATTCATCAGCATCTGAATCACATACAATACACACCTACATTAAGTCACCTATGCAGATTAATAGACAAAAGACAAGAAATTCATAAAGAGCAGGTTTCTAATGATTTAAAAAAAAAATGATATAATGGACTTCTGACAGCATGAATGTACAGTGTACATGGCATGGCAATGCTCTTAAGGGGAGTTGTTGATTGACACTATGTATCCAGACATCTATGCATACAGCCAGTTACAAAGTAGCAATCCTTTGTCTTTTTCACTATTGATATCAGCGGAAGGTGGCTTCAAATTAATTTTGCATGCATGTCTGTCTTCTCTTACCATCTGCTATATCGGTAGGCGCAGTCTCGGAGCGTTCTGAGATGATGTCTGTGTCCACAACGGGAGCAAACTTCTTCATGGTTTCCATCTGGGCTAAGAAGGGACACTTCCTGGCAGTCTTCTCAGTCTCATCTACTACAATGTACATAGATCAAAGAGAGAATGGGAGAGGGGGGGGGGGGCAAGATTTATAAATGAATGTTCATTAATATGATTAAGCAGTCAATCAAATGAAGAAAAAAAATCTTTTTAATGATTTAAAATAATATTGAAAAAATGAGAGCATTTTGCATTATACAAAAGCGAAACAAAAACAGAAGATTTCTCAAAACGTCAGTATGTACTTGGAACTACAAATTCCCAAACCTCACTTCCTCTAGATTAAAGCCTTCTAACATTCACATTAAAAAATAAAAAATAATAATAATTGTGAGCATAAAGATCTGCAAAGTATATAAGGACATTACTGAATGAAAAGAAATTGAGCCTGTACAAATTCCCAAACCTCCCTTCCTTTAGGTTTAAGCCTTTTAACATTCGCATAAAAAATATTAAAAAAAATAATTCATTGTGAGCATAATGATCTACAAAGTTTATTAGGACATTACATGAAAAGAAACTGAGCCTGTAAAAATTCCAAAACCTCACTTCCTTAAAGGTTTAAGCCTTTTAACATTCACATAAAAAAAACAATTCATTGTGAGCATAATGATCTGTTTATTAGGACATTACTGAATGCAAAGAAATTGAGCATGTTCTTTGCACATGGATGTGGCAACATCAGAATAATAAGTGTACTTTCTAATTTTTACCCAATTTGTTTTCTGAATCCTGCTGATTAGTGGAGGCATGACGATCGAGCAACTGGTTCATCACAGGGCATTTCTCAGCATAGGAAAAGAGGGCATTGCCTGCTCGCTTTGCAAACCCAGTCGGTAGGCGGTTCAGAAACGGACATTTCATGCGGGCGATGTGGGCCATGGCTCTTTCTTCAGGTTTGATTAATTGTGTGAGTTATTCATACAGTTTGATATTAACTTTGCTGAATATGGCAGTGATTAGAATCTGTATGCATGGAAACAAGAAAATGAATAAAACATGAATACTCAGATCTCAATTGCACGTAGAAGATAGTACATTGTAGGTTCAGTTTCACTAGGTCTGCAAAAAGAACTTTGTACAGAGTGTGAAGAGCAAATTCTAAATTTTATGATCTGTAAGTGTTTTAAAATAGTATAATATACATGATTATAGAAGTAAAAAGTTTTCTACTTGCAAATGTTGTCCGTCTGTACAATTTTCATAAATCACAGCACTTCGCTTGCAAATTTATGCTAAATGTACATGTAAATGAAACTCAAAGAGATCAGCTAGAAAGAAAGAAAAAAAAATACACATGTACATGTACATATACATGTATATATGTAATAGAGAGGAAATGCAAAGTTTCTATGAAAGATTTTTTGAAATAACAAATACCTTAAATATAGTCTAAAAATTAATATTATAAAACAACATGTTTACATTGTACATCAACATTTATGACATATATAACTCACTACCAAAAACAATTCTTGTTATAATTAAAAATGACACCAATGAGGTACACTCAAAAAGGAAAATGTTACGAGTCAATGACAATGCTAAATATTGCTGTGATATCTATTGGATACAGGTGTAAACCACAAGGAAGTAACCTTCTAAATAAAACCAGGTCATTTGTTGTCAGGCTAAGTTAGTTTTATCAGTCATTAGGAAGTAAAAGACCATTCCTGCTCTATTGTATACAGGATGTTGGTTCCAAAACTACAAATGACTAAGCACTAGTGATGATAACTTCGGGATAACAGGAACTTTTTTTGTGTAGTCTGTTTTGTCATGTTTCAGTGCACACTGGTACATATTGGTTCAGCATTTAAAACCAGGAAATGAAGACTTTACAAGTACATGTACATGTACACGTACAGTGTACATGATTATTCCAGAAGTAGGAGAAAACAAATTAAAAAGGAAACCTATAACTATGGCACATTGTCAATATTCAAATCATAAAGTACATAATAGCTCAATAAATTTATTTAAAAACATTTTTGAGTGACTAACAACATTGAGCGTACAAAGGTACATGCAAATACCATTATTAAAATTATTTTGAGTTGTATATACAGTGTAAGTAAAGCAACAAAATATAAAGTTGAACCCATTTGGTTGTGTACAATGTACATGAAGGCTTTCCCCCTCCGCCATTTTACTTTCAAACATTGAATGCTTGCACTTCTTGCAAGTTGCAATGTCATCTCCAGTCCACTGTAAGGGATTGTCAGTGAGTGACGTGTAAACACACTCCCAAAGGCATAACAAAAGAGATAACCTTCTAAGGTGTTCACAATATATAAACTTATTTCTCACGCTCCAAGCGTTTAAAGTACATCACCATCCATATGTAGGGGTAAGAAGGGCAACAGCTGCATTATAATCATTTTTTTTAACACTTTCCTGGAGCCATAATAATTGATTTAATAAAAACAAAAGACACACGTCATGTACAGTGTACGTGTACCGGTAGTACCTTGCAGTACTTTGGACCGAATGGTATTTGCATGGACGGCTTCATCAAACTTACCTCACTCACTTCTGAAAAGAAAATGACTGAGCCTGATCCAACACAAAAGAATAATAAAAGCTCTCTTTTCACACAAAAGAGAGAGAGAGAAAGAGAGAGAATAACATGCAGGCACAAGCACACACCAAATTGACCGAAACGCAACCCATATATTATGAAGGAAAAAAATGAAAAGAGAGAGAGAGAGAGCAATTTAACTCAGGACTTCCTCGGTGGATTTGACATCAAACCATTTCCTCCCTTTAAAATATCAACGACTCTATGGTAACCTGTATAGTAATTCTGGGGGGTAATATACAAGTTATTATTATCTCCTTCTATGACCGATACCATCCGATTCTAAAATTTTACATACCGTGCGAGTCAAAAATAAGTTTACACCTACATGTACAGGTGTAGAAGATTGCCAATTATTTCAAAAATCATCTATGAACAGTAAATTATTAAACATCTTATGAAAGAGTGTTTTATCCCAAATAATTTAGAATCATTTGGTGTGGTATGTGTTCACACTTGGATGAATAAGTGGCATTGTTTGTACATGTACATTGTAAGAGAGCAAAAATCGACTTGCGCCAAAGTATGTGATGTTTGAATAAAACAATTTGGATTGGGGAATTAATTGTCTTTGCAGATCCAAATAACATCCCTTACAAAATATTAATCATGCTACACATATCAAATATTGAATATCAAGGAAATTTTGTGCGTGCATGTTTGTGTGTCTGTGACTTTGCTTCTGCAAAAAGCATGTGTAAGCATTTCATTTGATACATTCAATTCATTCTCTCACTCCGCTAATCCCAACATAATACATACAGTAGGCATCACTTTGGCACAAGTCGATTTTTACACTGTTGCAAACAATGCCTCCTGATCATCCTAGCGTGAACACATATCACATAAAAATGATACCAAATGATTTGAGATAAAACACTCTTTCATAAGATGTATAACAATTTACTGTTCAAAGATGATTTCTAAAATAATTAGCAATTTTCTAGGAGTAAACTTTTTTTTTATTCACACGGA
The DNA here is from genome assembly GCA_003118195.1 of Hemicentrotus pulcherrimus. Classification (NCBI taxonomy): domain Eukaryota; kingdom Metazoa; phylum Echinodermata; class Echinoidea; order Camarodonta; family Strongylocentrotidae; genus Hemicentrotus; species Hemicentrotus pulcherrimus. The sequence goes on from BEXV01000721.1 coordinate 176,340, forward strand.
AGTACATGTAGCTGAAGGTCGTTCATACTAATTGCACAGTCATTTTGGAATGTATTTTGCAGCTTATCTACAAATAATAATTATTATTAAAAACTTTTTAACATGGTTTTAAAATTTGAAATATATCCAGTGTTAGTGGTGGATCACAGATTATGTAGTGGTGGAGAGCTCAAGCCTAAAAATAAGTGCCAAGAAAGAAAGAGAGAAATCCAAACCAATCAAACAACCTACATGTACAAACATTATAAAAGAAGAAAAGAGGGGAATCCCCCCCCCCTCAAAAAAAAAAAAGAAGAATAAGAATAATGAAATTACATGTAGGACATCACATTATCTGTGTTATTTTGTATTCCAAAATTCTTTACCTGGGGAAAGAACCACTAATTGTTATACCTGTGGGTAAAGTTTTTCTCCAATATTTTTTTCAATTATTTAAATCGAATACACATGTAAACTTCCCTTTGCCAGGAAAAATACCCCACTTTCAGCACCGATCTCTCTGATTCATGCTGGGGTCACCAATTTGCTTAGGCAAAATCCACAGGCCTTACAGTATTACATTTATATGTTACAAGATTGAAATCACTGACAACATGAAATCTACTGTACTTCCAAAATTCGCTTACCGTATAATACACAAATTATTGTACAAAGATACCGGTAATGTACATGTTTCTCAAAATATACGGGCCCATAATTTTAACATGATAGACCAAAGACTGGAAATAGTGAGTATTGTGGGGTGATGTTTCTCTGAATAGTCTTTTAGGTTCTCTTGCTAATAAAATATGCTGCTTGCTTAGTGATGCTGACTAAGAGATCTCTGTAGTAGAAGGAATATGACATTAAAATGTTCCCAAACCTTTTTAAGAATTTGATGGCAATAGTACCGGTATATGCCTCTATTATAAGAAGGCTAAGAATTTGAACTCAGAATAGATTGACTGTTCATAGTTTGTTTGTAAGCTACTGTTGTGAAAGTTCTCTTTTAATAAACAATTATGACATTGGAATTTTTTATGGAACAAAAAAAGTGTGGTACATGCCTATATATACATGTACATGGTTCTGATTGGTGAGAAGTGAGAACTACTGCAAGACTCAGTCAAGTAAGCAACTTGTCCGCTACGTGTTTCACGAAGCCCTCTTTGCCAAGATCAAGGACAACATGAACGCAACAAACCGCAACAAACCCTGTCATACATGTACATGTATCTCTGTCATCGCCAGCGCCATCACATGTCATTTATTGGGTAGACTATGGCTGGCGAAAAAGGACAAGAAATCCTCCAGCTATGATCTTTCAACACATTCACTTAAACAGGGATTTATCATTCTTTTTATTACATGTACCTGTTTCACAATGTAAAATCCTTGAAGGGATGGGTAATCTGCAACGGCAGGCAAGCCATAGTCAGAATTGTATTCTCTAGTTTTCAGACCCATACGTATTAATTTTGAGATAAATTCGATCTTCAAATGTGTAAACTGAATAGTTTAAACATATGTTTTAACATTTGGAATATTGAAGCTTTGAAATTTAAATATTGTGCTGATGCCTAAAACATGTGATCAAAAAAGAAAATCCCTTCTAAGAATAATATAAGGGTGTATTTTTATAAACTATCAAATAAAAATATCCAAGGGTACCCATCTCCAAAACAATACTGATTCACCCGTAATTAAATGAAATACTCACAATTATGTTTTACAAGTAATTCTATGGTATAATCTACATGTACTAGTGCTGTCATCGACAAGCCTTCTGTCGACAACCTTGTCGATACAAGTGCATTTTCACGGGAAGGCGACATGTCGACAGGGATAGTATATTGTCAACAAGAATCAACCCATTTATAGGCTTTACACGCACTTTGAATCATTTTAGAAACAACACTGTTTTTTTTTATAACAAAACGCTTTGGTTTTGTGTAATTTGTATTTCAAAGTGAACACAAACTCGAAATCGGTCATCTTACTTACGGCTGCAGCAAATAAAAATCATTCACAAACAATTGTTGGCATGCAC
>BEXV01000722.1:0-18118 GCA_003118195.1 Hemicentrotus pulcherrimus
TGGAAAATAAAGTTATTTCCGGAAGTAGTTAGAGTTGTTGATACATGATGACAGTGAGATTTTAATTATTCCTTATTACTTTGTTAACTTTGTCCAAAGCTAGTGGTATTTACCAATGGTTTTGATCTGAACATGAGCACTTAATATGATGATGATAATGAAGATTATACAGTTTAAAAGATGAATTTTTATAAATATACATTCTTTTGTTTTCTTTCAATAAAGTCCTGTAATTAATCATATGGCTAATGGGTAGTATGGGTACTTTGGTTTAACACATATTACGAACATTAATTATCTTTTAATTTGCACCTTTCTGTTTTATGTGTACAAAGAGGTGAAAGGATTTATTTCATAATTTTTCCTTACCATATAACAGTCTTATTTTACAACATTGTATTTCCCCATGATATCTCACATTCTAAAAATTTAATTTCGGCCCCACCATCAATTCTATTTGGAGAGCAGTAAGTTTAGCTTGTTCAACAGCCCCTTCTCTTGTGTGTTTTCACTGCAGTCTCTCCTGTAATTGCCAATGTAGGGCACAAACACACAGACGTACCGGGTTTCATTTCTAAAGTACTATTGATCTTATTCTGGATGAGTAGCTCTGATTAATCATCTCACATGCCCGATTTGCCCTTTCACAGACACCATACCTTTAACTCACCTGTATGACTCACACAGTCTCTGAGCATCCGATTCCACTGATGGATGGCATCTTTTCAAGGGATCTCCCTACTTCTCTCTCTCTCTCTCTCTCTCTCTCTCTGTTTATCGAGCGCAACCTGTTCCGACAGCCCTAATTTAGCTAGCTGCGCATGTAGGCGGCAGTAGCAGCGGCAAGAGCGGCGGCAGGCAATAATAGCCAAAAGTTTATTGACATTCAAACGGTGCTAACCATGACGCATACGTGGCCAACATTTGTCAGGTATTCATACCTGCTCACCTTGGAATTCTGGGGCGCACCGCATCATCCAGAAATTGGTTCGAATGTCTTACGATGATATCTATTGAGCTCTTCTTGTCTGGGGTTTTTGGGGACATAAAAGCGACGTGGCGTGAATCATTGATCGAACTTTTCGGTCTATTATCGCCCCGTGCCACGAACGATGAAATTGTGGCGGGCGGGTTTTTCGGTAAACTCCGAGCGGAGACTGCCCTATGAATCATTTGTCAAATGATAGCAGAGTCACCTAGATAAAGAAGTACAGTACCCATGGACCAATTAATGCTCAGGGTTACTATTGTCTGAATCTTGACAGAAAATCACCTTCAAATGGTGCAATTCTATATTTTGATATAAAAAGTAACACTTGTACAAAGGCATTTACATCATAGGCATGTTCTTCCTATTGAAATAACATAGGAAATATTCCAACTGCTCTTCCTTCAAAGCTTACCACTATTTAAAGTTTTTTGAAAGAAAGTTATTTCCTGAATTTGGTAATTTTGAAAAAAGAAGGGCTTTATGATTCAAGGTTTTATTTATCCACGTAACTAGAGCTCCAAAAAACGTCACCTTTTAAACCAAAAATAACCCAAATTTCTTCATCAGTTTTATCTTCTGATTTTACAAAATCTACTCTGTGTAAGAAGATATATGTCAAATTTGAAAGAAAAAATAACTGTACAGTCATATTCATATTGTATGCAAGGTAATTGCTGATATAATTATTTCTTTGTCTGTTATGATTTGAATATTTTGAAGTTCAATAATGCTTTACGCTTATGTTTGATCACAGGCAAACTTGGGTTGTGAATCAAAGCTGTGCAAACCAAAACCTCATGTACTACATTAATGATGTTGTTTCTTTGTGTTTGTCTGATGGATGCTCAAAATTTGCATCCATATTGGAAAATACATATTATCAATGAGTTAATAATCAATTATTTACTTCCAAGCCACTATAAGCTCCACGTAAATCCACCACAGACCTAGTCATCCCTGGACAATAGACGTAATGACATTGATGAAGCAAGGCTTCAGTTTTTAATTGAAAGATATGGTCAACAGATAGTCAAAATGGCATCTTAATTGATGTGGAATGATAGATGACGGTTCATCTGTATGCTCAGCCATCTGCCCTTGTCTCTCTCCTCATCACCTCGCTTTGTCTTGGGCCAAAGATGAAATGTGGGAGAGATTTCAGGGATGGTATTAGTACGTCGAGTTAAGGAGCAGGGAAGGGTGAGATCATGATGAAGTAAGGGGAGTGGAGGGGTGAGATGGAGAGGATGATGGGGAGACATGGGCAGGAGAAGTTTTGATCTAATTGTAGACCTAGGTGAATAGGAAAAGAAAGAGAGAAAGAGGAAGATAAAGATGAAGAATGACGAGTGTAGAGAGAGAGAGGGGAAAGTAAGGGGAGGGGTAGGATACACCGAGAAAGAGAGGAAGACAGAAAAGAAAATAAGAACAAAAGTATCAAATGTGTGAGATTTATAAAGGACAGATGGAGGGAAACAAAGGATAGAGTGAAATATTTATGAGCAAGAAAATATATGACAAACGGACAAACAGACATAGAGAAAAAGAAGATTGATGAATGAATTACAGAATTAGACTACCTGTTTGGCATCAGTAATGTGAAACTGCTACTGTACGGCCAATACTTTGCATTACTCTAAACGGTAGTCACGGAAGAAATGTGTTAACGAATCAATCTTCATTCCATGGTTTGGCATTTCAAATTCAAATTCCTTTTTTCCTGAAAGGAAATATACCTACTACAGCATTTCCACTCTTATCTGGAATCCTTGTGCAAGATACTCTGCATGCATTGCCTGAAGCTGGAGGCTTGTTTGAATTAGGAACGATACCACTACCTGCGCACTTGCTCGCTAGCCGACACTAAATTGGCCTCATTACACCAATTTACATCTTCTCTCGCCTAACTAAAACATCCCTCTTGGCATACCATCCATCAAGCCAAATTTGTTAAAAGAAAAGTGGTGCAGCTAGCATTTCAGCCGTCTTGCATCATATTATTGTGCATGCATGTTCTCTACTGTGGACGCATGCAGGCCTGCTTCATCTAAATATTTTGTTCTTGAGTGAGAAGGGTCATGAAGTGCTCTCTGTTTTTTAGAGATGAAGTTGCATTTAGGTGGTAAACCGTAGCTTCCTTTTTATACTAATGAGAACAGAATACATTGATTTGATAATAATGCGGGCCCTACCAGACAGTGCAATTAATGGCCCTCTAAATTAAGCCTGCCTATCAAACATTCGTGTTTAAAGATAAACTTTAGTACTGGTAATGCGATTGCATTGTGAAAGAAAAGGTGGGGAAAGGATCAGAAACAGTTGATCATGTAGCATGTAAGTATTGGTGTGCACTGCAAGGTTCTGGAGTCATCAAAATCATAATAAATATGACCGAGCCTTGGTAAAGTAAACAAGCACTGTACATGGAAAGCTATATATGGGACAACACACATGGTGTCGCGGTTGGTACTACCTTGATTTCCATGTCTTTCTATGCTCATTACTCAGCCAGTATACATTTTCTTCCAAAATTGTTTGGCACATGTCATTTGTTTGTAATCTTGAACATTAGGTGTAAGTTTCGTTTGATTCTGTGACAATTAATTTTCTTTTTTTACCAGAACTGGAGTTTATCTTTAAGCCCTGGGTAATTATCATTATATTGATTTGTATGTACCACAACAAAAGATCAAAATCCAGTTTTTGAAAAGTCTTCTACATCAAAGGTTTTTGTATCACTTCTTGAAAACTGTGAGAACCTGTAGGTTATTCGCTATTTTGGCAAAGTGGATTTGATCCAACATTGCTAGATTCTAATGTATTTGCGCCAGCAGAAACAAAACACCAATTGGCTAGACAGCTTTAACCTCTCACATCATTCAATCGATTGATTGACTTGAAAACAAAGTCAAGTAGACAACTTAACCTTGATAGAACAAATACACGACCTGAACCGTGTTAAAAGTCAAAGCCATCAGCTAGGGGAGATCACAGAAATCCAGCCAAACATTTCTAGAGATCAATGTTCAAGCAACTTGGTATTTTGAAGGCATTAGCAAATCATCGGCTCAGGCGCCAAGTGCAATTGATGGCTTCTTTTAACCAGAGGAGCCAGCTAGCCGTGGGTCACAAGTACATTAACTCACCAGGGAGCTCGAGAGGAGCTGCTTTGATGAATTCTATCCATGTTTCAAAGCAAATAGATTAGATAGTAGAAAAGTGCAATTGAAGAGGAAATGGCATATGATTATGTATGAAGCAGCAAGAGTTCTCTATATTTTTCAACATATTTCGGTTGTTGTCTTTCAACTTTCTTGGTCTTAATTAATGGATGATTTCCCCCTCCCCCTCATTAGGCGTGTCTTCATCAACTTGAGATTGCCAAATATCTTGCTATTTGAACTATCCCGATCGCAAATTATCTAGTTAATTCGCGTCCTCATCAGCCCGAAGTTGCAATTAAGCGGGATATTTGGATTAGATAATCGTCCAAGGATATCTTGGGCAAGTTTGCAATTTGTCCGTTGCATCTTCACCAGCCCGAAGACTCACACTATTCGCAAATGCTGAGTAAAATATCTTGAGCTCGAGTTTCAAATTTGGAAGTCAAGTCTTGAGCTGATGAAAACGCGACTTCTAAATTCTGGATTATTTCCCAAATCAGAAATACCGGGCTATTTGCCAATCTCGAAGCTGATAAAGGCAGGCCTATTCAGTCTTAAATCATTGTATATTAACTATTCTTGGTCACGGTGGATTTTCTCTTTTATTCATTGTTTAGGTGTTGTATTTCATCTGTGAGTATTACTCCCTTCTCATTATTTCTGTAGATGTTGCATCTAAACTTTTCTTGGTCACAATGGAATTTCCCCTTTTCATTCATGCCTCATTTCCAATGTGTTTCAACTGTTCTCAGTCATCATAGGTTTTATACCCCTCATTGAGCTGAAGATAGATGCTGTACATCGTCAGAGGCTCATATCTGGGGAATAGGTCGGTTGCTGTCCCCGCGCAAGGTGCCAACACAATAAATGTTTCACTTGTGGGGGAAACCGCGAAAGTGATTGCAGAGATGATTTTTAAAAGTTGGTGGCAAGAGAAGTGCCTCAAGGACCAGCGAGAATGCGCTGCATGCATTAATCTCGCTAGAACTCTGCTGATGTCTCTCTCTCTCCCTCTTCCTCTCCCTGAACCCTCGATCGTAAGAGCAAACAACTTGCTTTCCCTGTCATATTGGTATTCAGGCTTCATCGGAGCTGATACACTTTACCTTTCAGAGCCAACCATTTTTAAAGCCGTGGAAAAGTGGGTTGAAGTCCAAGCAGAGCGGCGCAAGATCAATTCTGGGAATTAGCAGGCCATTTGCTGGGGCACCGGGAAGCACAATTAAAGGCTTATATCTGTGATAGGGAAAGAAAGGGTTTGTGTTCTTATATCCGGGATGGGTTTATTGCAAATGGCAAGTGGAGGGCGTCACATCTATCAATGCAATTGCTCACACGACCTTTAGCAATCATCTCAACCCACACTTCAGATTTGACAAAGAATAGAAGAAGCTGAAGAATTGTAGCTTTTGTGTCTCTCCCCTCTCCCTCTTTCTATTTCTCTCTCTCTATCTATCTCTATCTATATCTGTCTGTCTGTCTCTCTCTCTCTCTCTCTCTTTCTCTCTCCCTCTGTCTCTTGCTGTCCCTTATGTCTGATTTTTTGTTGTTGTCATTACTTTATATTTGCCGTAAACTAGAGATGAAAATAATATCTGTCCAAACCGTTTTCGGCTTTTACTGGATGATTTGCCCTTTGTGAGGAATTCCTCTTTATCTTTAGAGTAATGTGAACTTGATTTTGAACATTGTCCTTGTCCTTGGGGGTAACCCATTCCAGTTCACGGTTCTGCATTTTGGGCAAGATCCTTCCCGGAAAAGAGGAATTTTGTTGTAACTTGAAGAGGAATTTACAAGAATACATCCCTGACCTCTGCATTTAAACTAGCCCATGAAGCAAACAACCTGGAATTGACATGGAGTTCACAGCTTCTTTGATCTTCAAGCACTTGTTTTCTCGAAAACTATGTTGTTTTGATCTTTTTACCTTAAAATTGCTAGCTTGAAAAAGACTATGAGAATAATTCATTGACCTCAACACCTACCAAGTCCATGAAATGAGCGACCTGAAATTGAAATAGAGTTCATATTCACAAATCTTTTAACTTTCAGAACTGAAGTCTTTTAAAAAAACTTGTTCTAATATCATACATCATAACAAGTATTTAGAACTTTTCTTACATCAACCTAAACAAAAAAGTTAGCTTTTGTTCGTAATCGCTGTTTCCTTGTGTCATGTTGCGAGTTTGTGACATCACACTTCCTCCTAAAGCTCTTGCTGGATGACTGCTTGAGCCATCCCTGGTGTCTTGTCTTGTAATACCTTCTAGTTCTTCTTTGATTTCTTAACCTTCAGGATAATATATCAGCCGACTAACTCAATCAACCAGACATTTATACATGACCAGTATCGTACAATGCCTTCAAGCAAGTCGGATTATGCGTTTCATGAATTATGACATTTGCACATGTCATCCTGCAGGGGGCTTATGGGATGTCTTGTAGTTCAATACTCGCTCAAGAATTGCCGCAAACGTTGAGCTATTTGTGGAGATTAAGAACGTCATGCATGGATCCACAAACAAGGAGTTTATAGATCCATGTTGGAATGCAATTTTGAAAAGCATCATTTCAGCACTGTTCATGTATTGACTTTTATAGTCAGAAGCTTCCTATTGTAATCTCATTTAATGTGTTTAAATTATGACATGATATCAAACTTTGCATTGAAAGTTCCTATAAAGATGTTAAAATTATCATGCTTAAACTTCTTCAGGAATTGTTTACTGAAGAAATTAGTACAAACATTTTTAAATGTTATATGTAGGTTCATGGTAAATCAGGCTTGTTGTGATAAAATGAAGAAGAAAAAAAAATCATTCAAATTGAAAATAAAAGTGTTCAAGAGTGAATTTTAGTTTGGGTCAAATATTTTCCAACTATTTTACATGCAGCCTTTAGTCACTCAACAAAGATTAGGAAAGGATAATGTTATTATCGAAAATAATATCGCTAGTGATATTCGTTTACATCCACAATGAGTAATATATTTAGCATTATTGATAATGTTCTTGTCCAGATTACGTGGCAAACACAAATTTCACAAAGATTTACATGCCAGTACAATTGAAATATTACAGAGGGCACATGGGAGCAAAACTTCAGGAAGATTAACATTGAGAAGATTAACATTGCGAAGACCCATGCAAGTATAATTGAATGCCCTCAAAGGGAGGGCATGATGAGAGGAAAAACTTATCACGGGCGCATGGGAATGCTCATTTGTGTCCGAGAGATGGAAATCCATCTCAATTTTGAGGCGACCTTGAGGCATAGATGATCCTGGTGTCGCCACAGTAACCCCTCCACATGATGAGAGGGAATCGAATGCGCTCGTGTAAATGAGCCAAAGTTTAACATTTCCTCCGCTTGCCTGCGAAATGTTCGCTTAACCTACAGGTGCTGTTGTTTTTCCAGAAAGGTCATCATAATCATAGTTGGCACTAATTAGAAACATGGTTCCTGCATGTTCATGTTTAATTTTCATTTCATATAAGCATGTTCTTCGTGAAGTGGAAAATAGATGAAGTTAGATGACCCTAGCAGCTAATAGATGGACATAGAAAGTTCTAGAGAGTTGTAAGCAAAAGAATAACTGTTTAATGAATCATTTGGATTGTGAAATAGAAGGTGTGTAAAATGGTGATCCTTAGCAACAGTTTTATTTTCATATAGAATGGAAAAATTTCATGTTGACAGTTTAGCAGCAATCAAGTAAAGTGCCCAAACCCTTCATGATTATTGTGCTCAATAAACAAAACAGTTCTCTTAATATTCATGATCATTGAATTTCATGGAATGAATATAATTGAATCAGGCCATGTTATTTGTAGGATTTTTAGGCGATTTGTTAACATGTACATCTATAACATGTATCCGAGACATTTTTTCATTTCAAAGTTGGACGACAGATAACATCCATTTCTTAAATTCTTCTTAAATGAGAGTCATAGGCCAGAATGGCATCAATTCATATTCTTTTACATAGAATAAACACCCTTAACACCCTCCCATCAGGTGCATCGAGCTATTGCCTCATCTGATTCAGCTCTAACCTTAGCCATGTAATACAAGTAAAATACTACATTGCCTTTTGATATCAATCGAAAGGTTGTGTTTCCTTTCCACAATCGTCAAAAGTTGAAGGAAGAAGAAAACAAAATCCCCCACAAATTTCCAACAACATTTAAAAATAGTCAAAAGATTATCCGCATTGCCTTCGGGGTGCGTTGTCCCATTTTCTAGACCGCGGTTAACACATACTTAGTTAAGATTATTATTACCTTGATATTGATGTGGAGGGTTCTTAGGGAATCGGTGTCCCAAGACTGAAATTCATCTGGGCCTTGAAGTAAACTTGAGGCATGGCTTTCATTCTCTTTAATCCCTTACACCCCAATCTATTTTGCACACTCATTTGTTCTCTTAGGGTGCTGCATTCATTATTGTCAGAAGATGCCCGCTTTGTCAAATCGGGGAAATCGTCCATTTGTAGCCAGAAGGGCATTAGCTTATATATATGTTCAGGCGCATACAGAGATAATGCCATTCTTGTTCTGAAATGACAATATGTGAATGTCATCTATCATTTCCCTCATCGACCATTGCCAAGGCCATTTAAAATACTATGCTTTATCAGTTCACAGTTTTTATGTGTCTCTGAATGCTTATATGCATAGATGTAAATACAAGTATCATTATTTGTTAATTTACTTAGCGAATCCTCTGTAACTCGTATACTCTAACACAGACTTAACGCCCTTCTGGCTTCTAACACATGAATTGATTGTCACTGAGATTTATTACTTATTAGTTCAGATTCTGCAGAGTAAAAGTGTCAAGTTTAGAGAGAGCATACATTTCCAAAGGCCAGGTATTTTCAGTTTCCAAATCAAAAAGTCTATAATGAATTGCAGTAACTTTGGTAGACCAGCTGATGGTCGTTTTAATCTTTCGCCCTTACCCAAATGCGCGCGCGTGTATGATATGCGTACTCCCCACGAATTTACCTTCCCCTTCTCAGGCTGTGTGTCCGTACGTGTATATTATGGGGTGTACTAGTAGTACATGTATGTGAGCGAGCACGGATATGTAGAGTCCAGGCAGTGGACTAGAACTTTGGTGGAGGAAATGCCATAAAGCCTATGATATTATGTCACTGTCGCATTAATGTTTTTATTGAAAGATCTTAGTAATTTGTACTGAAGGCCATCATTACAATCCATCAGATAAGCACTATACTTTGTTAAATTTTTTATTAATTTTTCTCCTTTTACAAAAAATTTAATAAACAGAAAAAAGCACTCTTGCTTCTGTATAATTATCTAAAGTGTCCTTCAGTACTACATTTGCCAGAAGCAATTGGCTGATACAGAGGTTATTATCATCGCTAATAGCTAATTGAATTGCTACGTTGCATTTCATTCCTTGAAAAAAACTCAAATTAATTGTGATAAGTGGTAAAATCCCTCAAGGTAAACAGTAGTTTCATTGATTTATGATGGAAATCGACTCAAAATGTAAAAAGGAGCAAACAATGTAATAGAAATAGCGCTTCCAGGCATTGAGAATGTAGATAGGAAAAGCCCAAGGTGAGAAGAAAAGAAGATATGAGAGATAAACAAAAACATTTAGGGTAAAACCACTTCTGTAGTTGAAATCAATAACTTTGTAGGTCTGTATGTAATTAATTTGAAGAAATGTAGATGGGAATTTCCAAATTGTACCCTTCGGTATATGAAGTATTGAATGCATTATTGCATGTGTCGAAATCTCTCTGTTACTTTTCATCAAATACACTGCAAGAATACTTGTATTCCTTCAAAATGTGTTTTTTTAATAAATGAATATATGAAGGAGACCCTTCCTCTTTATTCCTTGGTTTTTAGTACGATTTTCCACACCACTTGAATGATAAATTCAGGAAATGAAGGAAAATAAGGATGTTGCTGATTCCAGATATTGATCATTATGAGCTCTAAATTGTTAGTGTCTTCAAAAATGTATGTATAAGAATGTTTGAGAGCAATAGCATCCCTGTTGCTGGGCTAATCTTCTAGCCAATCTGAGCTAAATTTTGCTTCAAATTGAATCTGAACAACTGGATAAACATGAAAGTGGGGGACAAAATCCTATTTGGGCTGATAAAAATTACACAGCCTGTGGTTGTTGTCTGCTGTACATGTTAGCTAGGAGAAAGGTGCCGAGTAAAAAAGGCAAATGTTGCTCTAGTGCCAAAGAGGAGGTTTTAACAAGTCTGTAAGTAGGCAGTGCTGTCTACTGGGAATTAAAGACAATTGGCAAGCCCCATTCAGACTTGATGAAGTAAAACGATAGACGGTGTGAAAGAACCACTACAGCGCAACGTTACAAGTGACTTGATGGCAAGTGGCAATGCGAATGTCAAGTGGATGGATAAAATTTACAACAGCATGCAATAATAATGGTTGTGGTGCGTCCTCACTGCCCTCTGTTGGGGAAAGTCCAGGGTACTTTGACTTGCTGTCCTATGCATTAACAAGGTTAACTCAATCTAAAAAGAAATTACATTGTTAACGTTCCTTTTTGCTTGGTCTGATCAGGGATGTGGTTGAAGCATTCAAAGGGGGGCTATCAGCATTACAGAATCATCAACTATGCTAACAAAATAATGAAGTTGGTAACATATAATAATACAAATACAAATAATAATACCGACATTCATATTGCACACGTAACTATCCCAGGGGATGCTCAAGGCGTCTACAAATTATTATTATTATTAACCTGGCTTAAGCCCAGCTGCCCTAAGGCACTAAAAACATTCAAGGAGAAAATTCCCACTCATTTTCTACACCTGGGTGGAGAGTGGCATATGTTGATTAATAACATTTGTGCTGTCGCACTCAAACCACAAACTATGTGATCCAAAGTGAAATGGCGTATCTACTAGACCATTACCCCTCTACGTATAGGACAATATACTATTGACCTCTAACATTCAGGAATTTAATGCAAATTGCAGCATGCTTTACGCAGTATTCATTTAAATTTTTGCTGAGCTCTTCATTTCTTTTTAAATACAGTATACTGATTCGTGTGTGAATGGATCCCTTGGAGGCTTGTAGCCTGTCCCACACATTCGTTAATGAGACGATCAAAACAAGGAATGGGGGATGAGGGGTGATATGTTATTCATGGGCTGAAATAGAACAAGCGAGGCAAAAAGAGGGCACTGCGAAGGATTTCAAAGACACCATGCCTCGAGAAAGAGGGTAGAAAACTACATTAATGTTCAGAGAAACAGGATTATGAACAGTTGAACACCATGTTAAACAAGTCGAAAAAGGGTGACAAATAATGAATTTTTAGGTGTATATTACATGGAATAATATGTCAGTCACAATGCGGGATTATGATAGCAAACACAAGGCAATGCACAATCTAGTTCAGTTTTTATGGTCAAGTAAAGAATGATTTTGCCTCAATGATGGATTAACCCTCTGTCTACTGAAAGCAAGTGGTCACAGTGTTCACTGTGTTTAAGCCTATGGGAATTATTAAACTTGGTGGTCAAGGGCTTAAATGGCAAATACATTGAAATGCCTCCAATTAGTACATTGCAGCTTTAATGATTTGTATTTGCAGCAAACAAACTAATGAATAAATATAAACTTTCAAAAAACATGTTGGGCATTCGTGAATGTAATACCGGTAAGCTTGGTAGGAAAACCAAAGGGACAGCAGTAATGCAGGCTATTAGTAGCACATGTAATAGTAGTAATATTTAATAGAAACATAAGATGTAAATGAAGTAGTAGTAGTAGAAGTAGAAGTAGTAGAAGTAAAAGTAGTAGAAGTAGAAGTGGAAAAAGTAAAAGTAGCAGCAGGCATCCCTGTATTGCGATACATATCGTTAGGCTGAAAGGGTTAATCATCTAATAGGACAGATCATTGGAACCTATACACATCGTATCTGGTGAGGGTGCATCTTGCTTTCAACAGACCTTACACCTCCATTTCCATTTGTTGTCATCCCAGCCCCCCTAATAGCCCCTAATAGCTAGACTGAAAGGGTTAATCCTATAACAAAATAGATAATGTCTGGCCAGGATGACACTAGGGAGATGAGTCTTTGGTCGGGCCTCAGGAATCTCACCTCGGTGATGAAAGGTATCTCTGTGAAGTGGCCTGGACAAGGATGTCAATGTAACTTGATAGATTGTGGCTGAATTTTGAATGAACCGATGGATAGCTAGAAAGGGAATAAAGGACACCCAATAGGTCTGTCCTCATCAGCTCGAGTTTGCCAAATACCCCGCTATGTTAACTATCCCGATGGTAAGTTATCCAGCTAATTCGCGTCTTCATCAGCCCGCGGTTGCAACTAGCGGGATATTTGTTCAAGAAAATATCCTGAGAAATCTTGGTCTTGTTTTCTAAATATCCCGCTATTTGGAAAATAGTGGGCTAATTTGCGCCTGTCAGAGCTAGTTTGTGATGAGCGTACATGTATCTGTCTGGTTAAGACACAATTTTGAGCTTCAGGATTATAACTTGAGCTGATGAAGATAGGCCTAGTGTCTCCTGTCAAGATGAATTTTGCAGTTAGAATCTGTGAAAGGTGGTAAATTCTTCCATATTACAAAATAAAATCACCTATACATTTATTTAAAAAAGAAAAGAACTGGAGAGAGAGAGAGAGAGAGTGCGAGAGATTAAAGGGAAATGGAAAGCCACCCATGTATCCTATTGTCTTCGGTGATTTATCTTATCACTACCATTATTTCACACACAAATTCACAATTTATTACCAGTACTTTTTAAAGTGAAAATTATTTCCGTCATGCAAAGGTATTGGCCGTACAGTACTGAAAGGGTCTGTGTGTTGACCACAGCAGTCGCCACCATGCTAATCAGGTCATCCAATATTAATGCCGAGATGAAACGGAGAGAGATAACCAATCTTTCTTATGAATGAGTAATGAACAGGAAGAGAGAACCAGCCCATCACCGTCCGAGGATGATGCACTACGGATTGTTTTAAAGAGACACTCGATGAAAGATAGAAATTGCAATTGTAAAAGAAACAGTGTAGCAGTACTTGGCAAGGCTGATTAACTACTACTATACAACAATTGTATGCAGTGGTGGTTTAGAATAATTAAAATTATATTTATCATTTTTTAATGAATTTATGAAATAAAAAGTCTTGCTGAAAATCACATGCATAGTACATCGCAATATATGGGACTACTGTTTGGTCTAAACATTTCAGCTATTTCTCTTCATATTCAAATATGAGAGAATTCACAAAGCAATCCATTTCATGGGACATTTCTACCATGATGTTCTTCGGAACTGACATGAAGGAATGAAAAAGTTCGCAACAAAACTTACACATTTCTCAGAAATCAACCCTCTCTTTAAAGAGATGCTTGATAAAAGTGATCAATCTAATTTTGTGTGGTCATATCTGTGCTGACCGTGATGAGTGACTCCCTTGTGTATCATTAACATTTGACTCTAGGTCAATGAAATACAGCTTCCAATTCCCAATATAGCACAGGACATAAAGGAAAATCTCCCTAGCAACAATGGAATTGTATAATCAAGTATTACTTGTAGTTGCTTGGTATCTATATTTGTGATCCCTCCTTGTATAATGCTTTTCATTGTAATACGGTATACTATTATTTCCAAGAGGCTAAATTGGTATTCCATTCTTTTTCTATTCTTTTAGGCTTAAATTGCAAGCTATACTTGATACAATACTTGTATACTGCTAACACAGTTTTGTGTCTTCTCCTCCCCCCCCCCCCCCCCCCCCNCCCCCCCCCCATCCCCCAAAACATCTATAGATCCCTTGTTCAATACCCTCATCACTATGTTTACATGTTCTTTTCTCATGAATATTAAAGTGTTGATGTAATGTGCATGTAAATAACTGCACTGCAGTCGTATGTTTGTTATTCTTTGTAATTTAATTTTTATATTTATTAAATTGATACAGTATGAAGAATTTGTTGGTGGTGATGCACTTTTATAACAGAATTTTTGAGGAAATAAAAACCATATGATTCTTTCACCTACAAGCAAACATCCATCTTTGATTCTTCAACCTATGAGCACACAAAGTGAAAATCAGAGGGGATTAAATCACAAAAACATCTGTGGAGTATAATTTTGTTTGCATGTCTCGTACGTTGAAACCATCTTCCCTGCAATCTATTTTTATTGCCCAAATACTCATCAGACCTTTCTTTTTCTTCCCCTCTCTCTTCTATTTCCCTCTGCAGATGCGTATCCATCGGCAACGCATCTTTGTTCACCCGCATCCTCCACACACAAGTCAACACTCCACGATCAACCCTGTCCTCTGGATGCTCACACACACCAGAGTAGAAGAATTAGCAGAATCACTCGCAGACATCCACATCTGTGGAAGATGAGCATCACCAGATGTCGTCCTAGCCTGGCTTGGTGATGAGAAAACATCTCGCTGTCCCATCCATACACACAAACCCAAACCCAACATTGTTTGCATCACGACTGCAGCATATATATAGTCTTAGAGTCTAGTGCTTGCAGACATCATTCCAGCAATATGGGACTACACATCAGTCATCGGTCCCTGTCCAGAGTTTGTTTTAGGCGCAAGCGATAACTTGTAAAGCAGAAGCTTCCGGAGAAACGCATCAAGAAGATCTACAAAGTCAACGGCTTGACAGACCCTCCCTGCTGATGTTTTTCTACTTCTACTCACTGTCTGCAGGGAAAAGGGGAAAAACAACAGAGTGCGCAGGGGAAAAGAATTGTTTGTAAGATTTAAAACTACTTGACCAAGCACTGGGCTTCTACGTAGTCATGCATCTTTTGTTGTCACTGTGTTATGCTTTGTCGAGGATGTATATTCTATTTTGTTAAATCAGCTGTAGTCCATGTATGAGTGATGTGTGGAGACAGTAGTCTGGAAGCAAATGTATTCACATTCAAACAACTAGATTCATAATGTATTGACATTCAAACAACTAGATTCATAATGTATTCACATTCAAACAACTAGATTCATAATGTATTCATGCCAGCATTTAATGTAAGACATCTATATCATCAATCATCACAACAAATATGAGAAATGAGCAGAATAATCTCTCAGTATAAATAAACCCTTTAGTTGCCATTCTCTCCTCATTTTGTGTGCATACAACTGGGCTATGAACAAAAGAATTCCCAAGCTCGGCAATCAGTGAGTTAAGCAAATAGTCATGAGCAATCTTATTATGACTTGATTGATCTGCAGATCAATTACACTAAGCAGCGCTGGATATACTTACGCCATTAGCGCTACATTATACAAGTGTGGAGGAGAACACGTTGGGCTATTCAGAATCAACAGAGATATTTGTCATAGACAAGAAATTTAGAATACAAAGTTTCACATTATAATGTAGTTTATCACGTTAGCCCAAGGCAAATTACTTATAACATTGTGAACATGTTGTGGCAAATTTGAGGTGGCCGTTTAATGCTTGCTAGATGTGTGTCTCTGTGGAAACTACATGTAAACATGGAGTTACGTAACTCCATGATGTAAATCTATCATTCCAAATATGTTGAAGGATATTTTCAGAAGAAAAACAAAAGATTCCATTCATGAACAAGAGTGCTATGGGTTTTTTTTTTATCGTTTAACAGGATAAAGCGCATTTTGTATATTTGTTTGTACTTTTCCATATTTAGTTCCTTTTTTAAGGGAAACATTTGAATGTCATTACTGTTGTGATAATGAATGAATTGTTTTATAATTGATTGTGTTTTATGAATGACTTTGTTGACTCACTTTAAATAGCATGGATGCCTTAAAAATGCACTTTGTTTGATAAAATGCAATCTTCTTTTTTGTCAAAGAGTACATTTACATGCCAAAAGTAGAGAAAACTTTCCCTACACAGTAGTTTACAACTCCATTGTTCATTTTAATGTGTTTTATCCTGTAATATGTGAAATAGGATGTATATCTATTTACTCCAAATTACATATCGCCTGTTCGGAGCCAGAAGGCCATTAACAATTAACACAGAGTTAACACCCTTCTGACTTGAAACAGATGTCATCTTTTTTTCTGAAAACATCAAGTTTTCAAAGTGATGTAATGGAATACAAGTAGTACATGTAACATTATGTAGACAATTTTGAAAGATAGATACCGGTAAGAACTTTTAAACTCTAGTAGAAACCATTTCTGTAGCTACGATTTTAGAAGAGCCGTGTGGATACAAGTTTGTTTGGTGTTACATGTAATCCAGTCCATCATACATGTTCAGTTCAGTTTATACTGTTCACTGTTCATATGTCAGGACACATTTACAAGATATTGGAGCGTAACGTCTGTTCAAAGCCAGAATGGCCTTAGCTCTTTGTAAAAACATATGTGTTAATGCCCCTCTGGCTCCAAACATGATATATTAATTATTAATCAGAGAGAGGAAAAGTGTGCTAGGGGTAGAGAGGGATAATAGGGATAAAGGGTGTCGGAAAGGAAATGGTGATCAAGGAAATGGTGATAGAGGAAACTAGAGGGGGGCGAGGGGTTCGTGGATGTCAATCGGTAATTAAACTTTGAATTGGTTGGGATGTTTATGACTTCAAGATTGTTTTGAGACACAAAGGATATAAATAATACAACAAAATGCATAATACATATACTAATATGATATTGGTGCACTTAATAGCACTTATCCAACATGAAGAAGTATCTATTTTGCTCCAAAAAATGTTTTAAATCGGTGTAGTCAAATCAAGAGATTTTGTAGTTAAAAACAGATTGCAAAAAAATACCAAAACATGAAAAATGTTCCTTATGATATCTTCTGTTCAAAGGTAGAAGAGCATTAACTCACATTTTTTAATGAATAATGCCCTTCTGGCTCTTAACAGTTGATATGCAAGTATTGTGTGCATTTAAAAAGAAAGCTTTCCAACCTGCTTATTCTGAGGGTATCTCATGTGCCATTCCTTAGAGTAAAACTTGTGGCTTAATACACCGGTTTACTAACATATTCAAGTTTATGGATGTTTCTTTCCTTTTGGACAAAGTAACATGAATGAACTACAATACTCAGAATCCAGTCTGTGTTTATTACTTGTTGCTATGCTGGCCATGTTTTCATGTCATGAACAAACGTTGTTTAAAAAGTTTGTGTAAAATTTAAAATATGTTAGAAAACAGGTCTATTGGTAAGAATTTATAATGACGTACTATTTACGTACTGATATTTGAAAGAATATTATGCTGTTGTATGTGTGAATGGAGATATATGACGGAAAGAGTAAAAAGATAATTATACCTAAAGATTTCAATTGTGCCATAAAATGTATATTCAGCTACGAAATTGTATTTTGAATCTTGTCTGTATCGATAGAGAGTGAATTTCTCTTTCTCTCTTGAATTCTTGTAATTCATGCAGTTTTAGTAATTCAATTATTTTTTCATAAATATGAAATATAAATGTAAAATCATAAAAGAATAACAATATCACAGGCTTTGCCTTCTTCAAGATGTCATAAAGGACAAATTTCACAGATAAAATTATGTGTATGTTTTAATTGTCTATGTGTTGTTTCATTTCGACTAAGTGGAAAATAGGCCAATTCACAACAAGCCGAGGTCATTCATTCCACAAATATAGAATTTCTAATCTTGATGTTGATAAAGTATACTAACGTTTGCCTTCATGCAAGCTCTCAATGTGTACTGTACAGTCATATATTCATTACAAATGACCAAAAACCATAGCATATATATTGCATTGGGAAGATGTATATAGTGGTGTAGTGGTTATGGTACTGACTGAGCACTGCAGGGTCATGGTTCAACTCCCAGTAGGTATTTGCATGGCTATTTGCTATAGTAGCCTCAAAGATCCTATATTCATCTTTCTATTAATTACATTTTTGGTATCGGGGGGTGGGGGGGGGGGGG